>JAQFXN010002501.1:0-12559 GCA_034693365.1 Liacarus xylariae
TCAAAATTGTTTGAAAATTTAATCAAAAGTACTTCGATTTAAATTATTTTTAGATAAATTAAAATTTATATAAAGAATAAATTGAGAAGAATTTTATTTGTATTTCATTTATAATAATTATGACCAGAGTATAGACAATTACGTAATTACGGAAATCTCAACCGATTAAGAGATAGTGATTAGAATAAGACCCCATTTATGTTCCGAAATTCCGATGATTACGAAATAAGTCCGAAAAACATGAATTTATGAAGAATTTTGTGGTAAAAATGAATAAAAATCATTGTCTCCAATATATAAATATTAAAAAAATTATGAATTATAAAACATTTGACAAACATTTGATTTTGCCATGATGAAAGAATAGAGTTAATAGAATAAGTTTTCACTTAAGTTCATTTATTTTTCTTTTATTTGTATTCAGAAAAATGTGCCTCAAATCAGAAGAGTTTTTATTAAATGCCCCGTGTACAAATTCAGAAAATCTACCATATCGTTTAAAAGTGCTTTTACCCCTCCTCCTCCTTAACAGATTTATTTAATTTTTAATTCCCAAATGTTATTCCGAGTTTTCAGTGTTTTTCTTCCGATTTTACGAACGATTTTATTCCGAAATTGTCTTTTCTCTGATTATGACATAAAATGATAGTTTTGTTACAAATAATTGATATACTTTTCAATTCGGTTCTCAATAGAATAGGAGTAATGAATAAACGGCTTAAAAGTTGATAATTGAGACGTTTTGAGAGGATATATAAAAAGTGATGTTTCGCACGTACTTTCTTCGAAGTACTGCTTCAATGTGTCGGCGCATGCATTGCACAGTGGAGTGGCGTTAGTGTAGAGCAGTTATGCAATTCTGACGCATACCTATTGCTAACCGAACAACACTTATTCACATTTTCCTGTCCCTAACGCACAACAACTACACACTTGAATGGTGTTTGGGATGAGAACATTGCTCTTAATTATTGATATTCAATAGTGAAGAGGAGTGCAAATGAGTGAAGAGTTTTTTGTTGAGAACTTTCGCTAAAATTAAATCTAATTTCCAACAAATTAAGTCAATGAGTGTAACGTTGTTTGTGAGCAGTTATGGCAATAGGTTTGGATAGGACTAAGTCGTCATATGTTAGGGCAGGAATTGGGGGAAAGAGAGTATCTGTGCCAACAAATCCGCCATTGAATGAGGAATGAGTGTTGAATGCCTTGCATTGCCTGCTCTTATGCTCTACTCTTCGATCATTGAGTGCATAGAGTGGTGTCAGACCTTCTCTGTTCTGTCTATAGACAGCGTTGGCATCGGTTTTGTGTGTATTTTAGTTGTGAGTCTCGTATAGAGTATAACATTAGACTAATATATACACAACATCTATACGAATAGTATTATATATACAGTATATACACATCAATCCAATGCATGTATTCAATGATATACAGTATATGCAGAACTCAATTATGGATTAATACTATATTTAACACAAATATTATTTACGTTTAATAATGATTAAACTGATGTTATAATAAGCAAAGTTTATAATTTAGTGCAATTGTGTGTATTGTGTGTCTTGTGTGCAATATAACATGGGTAATGCTCCCGCCTCGAAGAAGGGCGACCCCACCGAAAATGGTGAGCACCACCACTCTCTAACACTATACACGGCCAGAAGCGCACAGCACAGCATATCAGTGCCGATATACGCCAATTCAAACATACCAGTGTGAATTGTGAATTATGTACATGAATGTATCATGCTCATATGCTCTGCACTCGTATTATGCTTATTACTACTCTATACTCTATTGTTAGCATTGCTTGAATGTATGATTAAAGCACCTTTCACTATTATAGCCTACACTATCAGTGTATATATGGTATACCGTAGATGTATTAGAACCACTACACCACCATTCCATACCACTTCACTCCACTCCACTAAACTATTTATTATTATAATTATATGATTTCGCCAATTGTTTCAATGTTTTGCCTGAACTCTGATTTGAATACTGAATGTGATGTTTGTCTCGGATTGGATTCAATTTGAATCCCTGTTTAATGTTTGCACTTATGGTTCACATGCGATGGGAATTAAAAAGTTATAATTTTTTATATAATATTGTATTGGATTTGGTATCGATTTAATTGTCGGCTTTTAAATGAATTGCTCTTCTCTTCGCTTTATTTCATTTTCTTGTCTACCAATCTCTGTGTGTCTCGTCTTCGCACAAAAAGATTAAAAACACGAATTTTAATACATTTAATAGTGTTTTTGTAAAAATAGATCAACTCTTCAAATGCTATAAATATATCCGAAATTAGTTTCTCAAACAAATATATTTAGATTTAATTGAACTTATTTTGCTTTTACTACAAAAAAAAGATAAATTATAAAACATTTAACTATTAATTACTAAATAGTGTAGAAAAATGGGATAAAAATTTTTACAAAATTATTTGATTTGTATTTAAAATAAAAAATTTGTTTGATTTAAATATAACTCCGATTATAGTTATGAGTGTTTAGTGGCCTTGAAATCCAAATCACAATTATTTTGAGCCAAACTCCAAGTCTAACTCTCTATTGATATAGCATTGCGTGTAAGAGAGAGGACATACTGTAGTGAATAAGTTGAGTGAGGCTGGAGTCGAGTGTGAGAACACAACCCGAGACCAACTCTAAGACCGACTCTAATGGTTCTGTGCGTCTGTTTAATAGTTTAGTTTAGTTTAGTTTAGTTAACGTATTGGATGTGAATATATTTGAGTGAATGTATGCAGAGATGAGATATACGTCGAGTCGAATGACTTTCATTTATTACAATCGATTTATTAGTGCAATAATAGAGTGAACAGTACTGTTAGCGTATATCTCAAATGTTGGTTACTTACTGTACAGTATATACGAAAATATGATTGCAATGAGAATATTAATTGCATTGCATTGAAGGCAAGTTTAAAAATAAAGGACATCACTATCGGAGCTGATTATAGGGAAGGGATGATAACGAATATACGCTTACTATTACTATACATAACAGCTATAAATCATATTCTCTTTGCTCTTCGAATGCATTTCTTTTTAATCAATAGTTTAATACAAAAGATTATTAAGAAATTAGTCATTTGTATCCACTTTTCCTTATGGCTATGGGTTCTGGTCTTAAACATTAAGTCATTTCTGGTGATAAACTAATTCCTTACCAATTAGTCTACTCTTTAGTTATGTTAGTCTTAATATGTTTATGTGATTCTCGAAGTTTACTCAAAAATTCTTATAAATAATATATTATTGAATACAAAGTCAATGATGACGACAAATGTATTGACAAATCGATTCTCAATTGATTGTATTCAATGTTCAATACACTGATCACGAGTTGTAATTATGCAGAACTCCAGTGATAAGACAATTATATTATTCTATAGTTTAATCCAACAATCAGTTCATTTAAAATAATTCAGTTATCGATAGAAATTGAAATCAAATCTATGAGAAAATAATTTGTGGCAAAAATTAGTCAATCATTTGGTTTTCGTTATTATATTTAAAGAGATTTTGTTTCTCTCATTGATTGGCACATAAATTGGCAAAAAAGAAACTAAAATTGAGTTCAGTTTTGAAATTTATACACAATTTTTGCGATTTTCTCTAATCTTTACAATTCTCTGTAAATAAATTATAATTTTATAATTAATTAAATAAAAAAAGGAAAAAGAATTTCATTAAAATATTTTATTAAAACAAAATTGAATCTGTATTTAGTTTCAGGTGTAATTGTGTTTTAAAACATTTGATAATTAAAACTTTAATTGTTTTTTTTACAACATATTTGTATAATTAGTGTCACATCTCATATCTTTTCATTCCTTTTACCGGAATTTCATTGCATTAGAAAATTATTCTGATTTTTATTTCTGCACTAAATTTCTACAAAAATTCGATAAGCATTGTGTAATTTCAAGGAATTTATTTAGTTATAAAAAAAACTTAATTTTTATGATGAGTTAGATTGCGATTAAAGTTATGTTTCTTTTCTGACTCGAATATAATTCCTTAAATATAATTCTATAAAAAGTGTATCGAATTTCAATTCATATCTCAAATTAATCTACTTTATATGAATTACTGACAATCATCCAGACCTGGACAGGGAGTTGGCTATTTAGAATTTACATGAATGCATAAATCCGGTCATTTTATCAGTGATTCTATTTGATACCCCTTTCCTGACCCCGGTTTCAGTTTATTGCTAACTATTGAAAACATTCAGTTACAGTATTTTTTGTTTGCATAATATTTTACTGATAATAGATGGAAAAGTTGGCATTAGTTTCGATTCGTGATATTTACAAGAGATTTGTTGTCGTGACTCAACTTTTTCCTAAATTACTTGATTTACTATTTATTATATAATTTAGTGAAAGCAATAAAATTAAATTTTTGTTGAATTACTCTCTTTTTTAGTTAAAATATTTTTGGAAAAAGCAAAAGAAGATTTTGAGAAGAAGTGGAACACTCCAAGCTCTAACACAGCATCACTTGATGACTACGACCGCATCAAAACATTAGGGACGGGCTCTTTCGGTCGTGTAATGCTTGTGCAACGCAAACAGGGCGGCAATGAGTCCGGAAAATATTTTGCTATGAAAATACTAGACAAACAAAAAGTAAGACTAATTTAATACAACTCTATATTAGGCCATAATTTATAAATTATATAAATTGATAGCAACTATAGTATTATATATCAATTTTATTTCCCAACGCATACATACATACATATCATACATACCTTTTATTTTATATTCTCATAATTTTTATATTTTATTTAACTTTAGTGTTAGATATTGTTTACAATTGTTTTATAATATACAGTATATATAATATTAAGCAATAAATAACAGAATAAAAGTTTTTTTCTTTAATTTATAAAATAATTGGATTTGTTTTAGGAATAGAACCGAAAAAAAGAGTTTTTGATTTGATTTAAAAATTTTGCTTATAATTGATGTGTTTGTGTGATTGACAGGTAGTCAAACTAAAACAAGTGGAACACACTTTAAATGAGAAAAGAATTTTACATGCGGTCGACTTCCCATTCCTGGTTCATTTAGATGCACACTTTAAGGTATAGACACTACTCGTACTCTATTCGATGAGATATAACATCCTTTACACTACAGCAGTAACACTACACTTGACCTCACTATCGATATTACTTTTAATTATTTACGTTATTATAGTTTATATAAATATTATTTTAATAATAATTGAAGTTATGAATGAAAAGATTGGCACAAATGAGAAAAAGCCAAATAAACATAGGTTTTGTCACACATTAGTATTTAATTTACAAATGTTTATGTTTTTACACGAATTGTCAATTAATTAACTGAAATATTCACTCATTCAGGATAATAGTAACCTATATATGGTTATGGACTTTGTTCCCGGAGGGGAATTGTTCTCCCATTTAAGACGTATAGGAAAGTTTAGGTATTATTTAGCACTTTCTATCACTCTATGCTCAAAGACAGCACTTTTTTTTGTTACTTTCTTTTTTCACACTTCTCTAACAAATTATCAAAAAAATTGTCAAAAACTCTGAATATGTGAAACAGATTTTGTCGAATTTGACTCAAACTATACTATTGTGTCACTCGTTGTGTGTTTGGGATTGTTGTCACTGTCCGATGTGTTTGATTAGAGTTGTCTCGCTTTTTGTGATTTGTAGGATAATTCCTATTTATATATGGTTCTCGAGTACGTTCCCGGAGGAGAAATGTTCTCTCACCTTAGGAAAAGTGGAAGATTTAGGTAATTCTCTTAAATGTTTTCAAATATTCTCAATTCATTTCAAATACTTCCGCACTTTTCCTATCCATTTGTTGTTCGTTTGCCTGTGCTTTGAGCTAAACTGAATGATTGATTTTCAAAATTGATTATCAAATATATTAATACATTGTTTTACAATCACCACATGTGGACAGTGAACAGGCGGCGCGTTTCTATGCGGCACAAATCGTTTTAGCGTTTGAATATTTGCATTATTTAGATCTCATTTATCGGGATTTGAAACCCGAAAACTTACTGATTGATCAGCAGGGGTACATCAAGGTATGACACACTTACACCAGATAGTTATGTCCCCTCACTCTTAATAATGTTCTATTAATCCATATTTAGGTAACAGATTTCGGTTTCGCCAAACGAGTCAAAGGAAGGACTTGGACTTTATGTGGAACTCCTGAATATTTAGCGCCAGAAATTATATTAAGCAAAGTATGATTTTCGCCATAAATCAGGTTTATATCCAAAACTAATTTCTTATTTGTTTTCTATTAAAGGGTTATAATAAAGCCGTCGGTAAGTAATCCATGAATTGTTTGACTGAATGTCCATTGAATTGCATAAAACTGATTGGAAATGATTGGTCCAACAGATTGGTGGGCATTGGGTGTACTTATCTATGAGATGGCAGCCGGTTATCCGCCGTTCTTTGCGGATCAGCCGATCCAGATATACGAGAAGATAGTGTCCGGAAAAGTGCGCTTTCCGTCACATTTTAGCTCAGAATTAAAGGAATTGCTTCGAAACCTACTTCAGGTAGACTTAACTAAACGTTACGGCAATTTGAAGAATGGCGTCAATGATATCAAAAACCATCGCTGGTTTAGTTCCACCGATTGGATCGCTGTCTACCAGAAAAAGGTTTGCATTGCGACTGTCTATCGATTAACTACTGATTCGATTATCAAATGTTATTAATGATTGCTTTACTAACACTTAACCAAAGCTAACATTTTTGCCAAAATCTAATTGATTTGCATTTTTTATTTTGCATGTCTTGTGTTTCCACTTAATTAACTATTGTTTTTGCACTAATACTCACTCAATTGGCACTGCATTCACACTCAAACACTCAATGCATGTTCTAAACACTGAACCGACCCTTAGCTGCCAAGAGTACCGCTCGTCCCTAAGCTAACTCATAGCGGCGATACCAGACATTTCGAACAATACGAAGAACTGCCAAAATCAGTATTCAGTCGGCGAAATGTCGACAAGTCTTTCACAGAAGAATTTCGAGACTTTTAGCCTAACGTTAATTGTAGTCAATTTGTAAATAGTCTTTTGCATCTCTCTCTCCCTCATTCGCGCACAGGTTGAGGCGCCGTTTCTTCCCAAATGTAAAGGACCGGGCGATACCTCTAATTTTGATGACTACGAAGAAGAAACTCTACGCATATCGAGCACTGAGAAGTGTGCGAAAGAATTCAGTGATTTTTAAGATTAAATACAAAAATAAGTTATTATTTAATAATTGAATATTTCCTCAACTGTTGGCTCCAAACAAGAGATATATTTCATCAAAAGATTTCCATCGAATCAACCAATCAATTGAAGTGCAAATACATTCGGATTCGATATTTTGAGACTCAGACTCAAGAAGTATGTTATCATTTTCGACAACAAGTTATGAATAATAATAATAATAATTATTATTTAATAATAAGTAAAAGAAATAATAAATAGTTTGCCAACAGTTATAAACAGATATATTAAATAACAACAAATACAAAGATATTCATCAAAGTAGTGGACAGACAGACAGCAGACATCGTTCATCGACGCGACTGTTCTCAACAGTTTATACCATTAATTACATCACCTTTTGGTGCAATTCTTTACTTTTTTTTGAATCATTGCTTTAAAAAAAACTGATAATTATTTGAAAGCAAATCCGAAACTTGAAATACGAACTCATTTTCTGCTCCAAAAAAAACAATTCTATAATTTTTATTATGCATTTGGACAGTGATTGAGTGCCACTTCTTGTAAATAGTGATAATTATAATTCTAGACTCTATGGTCGACAGCAAACAGCAAACCATCAAAACCATACAAAACCCATATTATAATTATTGAATTTAGTTTACAATTGGAACGGTTTAGGGCTAATAATACAAAACAATACACTTTCAATACTTTCATCAATTCTAGTCGTTTAGTAGGATTTTACAGATTATTAAATAAATAAATAATTTAATTGAATTGTAATTTTGACTGAAATGTAAGTCCTTTTAATAATAATAATAACATTTAAAATGAATTTTCAATTAATTAATTAATTAATAGACTTGTCTTACATTTAAATTAATTCTTTTAACTGTTTTGCACTCGTAATCAGTCAAGTCGTCCAATATTTTGGGAATGGCATGAAATGCTTGTCTGCATTTCGATGACATAACCAATAGATCAGAATCTCTTAAATATATAGGAATTATTG
Source organism: Liacarus xylariae (assembly GCA_034693365.1). NCBI lineage: Eukaryota > Metazoa > Arthropoda > Arachnida > Sarcoptiformes > Liacaridae > Liacarus > Liacarus xylariae. Next base: position 8,296 of record JAQFXN010002501.1, read on the forward strand.
GTTCAGTTGAAGACTTACTGTTGCCTCCGATCAGGAATATAGCGGTTGAGCCGAGACTTAGGCTAAAAAGGGGGGCACTTTTGTTGGGCTCTGAATGATCGGAATGCGGACACAGCGTTGAGTTGTGCCGATAGTAATTGATAAGCCCTGCCTGTGCTCTAAACTCATTAAATCCTAACGACCGACTCATGTATTGACACAATTGCTCTATTAATAGAGGAATAGGACTTTGAGCTGAATCTTCGTATATTTTTGTCTCCCAATTATGATGAAATCCAAAGCTAATCCATCTTAGGTTGGGTGTCGGTTGTGTCGGAGGCAATGGTATGTTTGCTCTCAAGTCCCTATATTCAGTGAACGGTATATCTTCTAATAAGTAATTAAACCATTTCTTTGACGACTCTCTCTTCAAAATCTGTGGAATCACTAAAAGTCCTTCAATTGCTTCGATTGAATACATTTTCCAATCATTTAAATCACGAAAATCATCGCTAATCGGACTTTGAATACATTCACTTCTATTGAACGCTATCTCTTGTATTCCATCTCTTTGTGAATCAATATTTAAAAAATCAATTATTGTTTGACTCGTTTTGCTTGACTTTAGATAATTATTGTTTTTATAGAATTTGAATATTGGTTTGAAATTATCTGTTTCTTTATCACAAATAATAGCCATTTGTTTGTTATTTGAGTTGATATTCTGAAAAAATTATAAAATATTTAACTATTTTGCTATCTTTTAGATAAAATCAAATTGAATTGATTTGGGGCTCAAATTAATATTTTAATGAATTAGTTATGAAAAAAACAAATACAATAAAAGTCTAATTGAATCAAAGATTTTCAAATCATTTTTAAATATTTCTGTTAATTATATAGATTTAGAATTAAGAAACGTTATGAAAGTTTCCGCTATTTTAAGCTTTGGCTAAAAACAAAATTTCTAAACGCTTTGACTAAGACATAGAAGTGATGTTTGCCTCACATGTGAATCAATTATATAACATATTTAGACATCAGATGAATGAAAGCATGAATTAGGAGAGCAATGATTTTATGCATAATTAGAAACTTTAATACATTCGGTGACGCACTTCGTCAGCATTTTTCTGATTTTATAAATAAAACAAATTATTTAAGTTTTAAGTGAAGCTACAAATGTGCGACAAATACGTGATTTGCATCTCATTTCTTATTTATGTTAATCAACACAAAACAAAAATGATTGCATATAAACAACAGTTAATTAAATTATGTTTATTTTTAATTTGAATATAAATTTCTAAATTAATAAATTTTAAAGAGATATCGCATTCAATGGGTTAGACAACAAACTATTTTATATTTCAATATTTCTAATATTAAACTCCAATTCATTTTACCTGTGATTAGGAATGAAATACATTTTAAATTCAAATATAAAAGAAATACTTTAGTGAATCGCAACCAACAGATAATTGTCGATAGACTTACGGTTGGAATGCTTTAAATCTAATATTTTAAGACATTCTTTAGACTTTTCTTATCTATTGATTGCTTTATTCTGACTAATGAGAGATTCTTCTCTTTAGAATTCACTCAAACGTGTAATCAAAGTATTTCAGGTTTGAAATTAAAGTGTATTTTCGTATCAAAAAGAACAGTATATTTGAAAAAGTTTTAATTTGTTATTAACTATTGTTTAAAAAGAATTACAACAAAATTGTTTTTCAAGGTTTTATTTGGAAGGAATAGAATTATGGAATTGTAAGGAAACCCATTCTCTATTAGTTGAACCGGATTTTGATTTCCTCACTCATTCCTTAACTTTTAGCCAGGGATGATTATCCAATTGCTGAAAAATAGATTCAGAGCTTTATCTACTGTTACAGTAGATGTGAAGGGGATAGGCATGAAATTTAAAGTCCAAAATAGATTTCAAAACTGAATTCATGTGTAATTTGGTTAAATACCAGTCCTTAAATTGAGTTGATTTTTGATGCTATTATTTAAATCAATAATTTACCCTAATCAATTTCCCAGATTTATTTTATAGTCTACTGTATATTACTCTACTAATCCACTTTATTATGCTTGATATTTTATTAATTAAGTACCGTCATACTTTCAATGAATATTCTAGCTATTATAGCACTTTTATTATAAGTAACAAATTACAGTTTTGAAATTAATTTAAATTATACAATTTAAATTTTTAAGAATTATTGTACAAAGTAAATAGAAAGGATTATTTTTTCTTAAAAATGCCTATTAGAAATTTGTAAATAGATTAATGATAATTGGTTTTACTAATTAGTGATAGATAAAAAGGATCCAGGCAAATACTACAAGAAAAAATAAGCAAAATATTTGTTTTATTGAGAAATTTTGAAAACACTCCCTAGCGTTTCGAAATTTTGAGAATATAAAAGTTTACAAAAAATATTCAAAACCAATGCCCAAAAAACCGGTATTCTCAACTAAAAATTGGTTTGTTTTATACAAAAATAGGCTATTGCACCTAAATTAGTTTAATGAAAATAAATTATAATTACATGCAATTGTATTGTATGTGAGTTTGTATGTTCAAAGTGTTAAAACGGGTGCAATTATTGTATTCAGATATAATTCTCATTATCCGCGAGAAAATAACAAGAAGCAATAAAATTTGATTTAATATTCACTCCGAGCAAAAGTACTTATATGAAAATGGCACGTAAATTCAACATCCCTGAAGTTTTATTATTTGTTTTGCTAATTTAGCAAATTTTAATATTTCCAAAGAATATCTCTTAAACTATTTTAAGTTTTATAAAAATAAAGTATTAATAGATTTGTAAGAATTTTTTTTTGCATTAAGTTTTACTGAAAATAAAATAAATAATTGAAATAAAATCGAAGCGCTAGTGATCTCCTGTGAGATATTGGAGGATTTTAAGGAATTAAATAAAATATATTTAAATTAATCTAATATTTTTAAAAATAATAGACTTGTTTAAACATTTAAATTGCTGAAACAAACAAAAATCCAGATTGATATTTCGAGCTGTAATTGGTTCAATACTTTATACCGTAATCAGGGGTGTCCAGGGGGGGTATCCCAGAACGTAAGTGAAGTTTAGTAGGAATATGTCCTCTGTTTTGAGCTGAATTCCCGGGATAAATTCCCACTACTGAATTTTTATCAAAAGGACAGAATCCTTTGTCAGAAAATATAAGTGTCACTATAATACATAAGCAAGAGTTCTTTTGTCGGAAGTTGCAAGGTAAAAAGTTTTAAAAAATTCGAACGTTTATGCATTGAATTAAAAAAAATACTAAAGATGTAATTATTTTTTGCAGAAAACCAACACTAATTTGATTAAACTAGAAAATCCGAACTCGATTTGAGAACATTTCTTGAATTAACACCAAGCATCGTTTTTTAAACCTTTTCAAATGCCCCCTAACTACTACATTATTCTACAGTTACCATCAAAGAATTGTTGTTGTTGATACTTTTCGAATGATATAATGTGCAACAAAACTATTAAAAAACGCTGAACTCCTTATTTAAAAGTTATCTTTAACATGATCAATTTGGGAACATTATATCCCACACTTTTTTCTTATAATTTCCATCAGTTTGATTAAAATATCACCAGTAGTTTTAGAAAAGTAAAGAAATCACTTGTTATATCTATTTAAATAGCCCTGCTAATTGATTAAATAATTGAATACCATTTTACAAACAAATTAATTAAAATAATTTAATTAAAACAAAACAATTTGTGATAATATTGAAACTACTTTTCTAATATATCAATCATTCATTGAATTCATTGGCTGTTATGATAATATTGATTAAACGCACAGGTGGATATGAAGTTATTAGGGAGTTGCATTTATAAAATATACACACTCATCTTCGTTTTCGGGTAATGCCCGAAATTGCCCGCCGAATCTGAAAAATTTGCTCCGGGAAGATGACAAACTGAATTATAAAGACACCAAAAAGTTGAATTTGGACTCATGTTCGGCAACTAGTGGTCAAACTACTTATTTTTGATTGTATTCAAAGGATTAATTTAGAAATAGATATTATAATATCGGAATGCAACATTTTTGGGTCCTTGGATATACAGTATATGACCGTTACTATCAATCATATTTATCAAACACTATTCGTGTCAACTAATCAGTCTAATCAACCAAATGCCTAAACCATAATCCATTGTCATTGACTGTAATGATAAAAAGGTCGGATTATATCAAGTTGTTTATTATCAACCGATTGTTGATA
>JAQFXN010002502.1:0-12558 GCA_034693365.1 Liacarus xylariae
TAGCGACCAATCTCTTCATGAGTGCCACATCTGCCCCACCCATAGAGCCCAATGAGAAATATATCAATTTTCCCGATCTCTCCCTCAACTCAACCGGTATTTCAAAGTTTATCTGTTTTTCACTTCTCTTCAGATTATCGAATGCATACCAGTTTGGGGGCAGAGGTCTCAGGTCTGTATAGTCCAACTCTTTTGGAAAGCCATAGATATTTAAATACTTGGATTCGTGAAAAAATTTATTTTCTTCGAGCGCTGGTATTCCACGCGAAACGACATAATTATTCCAATCATTCCATAGATTAGTCGAAAAATCATTTAATGTTTTGCTAAAATATTTCCACTCATTCTTATCTCCTTTCGCTGCAAATCCTTTAGTAATTAATAATATGAAATAATTAATTATTCAGAACAGTTTAACCGAATACGAATAAACTCTTTACAATCTATTTCTGCACAGCTATTCGACAATATTTTAGTTTTTTGGTTTAATTTTATTATATTTAACTATCAATGACCGACAGATTAATCTCTGTATCAAATAATGTGATAACTCAGTAATGACTATTATTTAGTTGTCGTTCACATATTATTCAAATATAAAGCATCAGCCAATACACTAATTACTGCCATAAATCAGTGATGATTAAAATTTACCGTTTTATCAATTCTGAACTTAGGATCAAAATATGTAGACTGACAAAATTATATTGTGCCCGCGTGAACCTAGGTGATAAATTATATAGGTGATGAGAGTTAATTACTGTAACATTATATAAATTAACTGGATTTTGAGACTTCGAGAATCAATTCACCCAACAATTTATATATCGTTGGAAAGCTTATAATATGACAATTCCAACGGTATATAACACAGGTCTGATCATTACAGTCGGTATCACCACCGCGCTGTCCACTTACCGCGGAGGAACAATTCCAGTAGAAATTTACTTGCTATTAAATAAGCTTTCCGACGATATATAAATTGTTGGGTGAATTGATCTTCGAAGACCAGTATAAAACCAGTTAATTTATATAATGGTACAGTAATTAACCCTCAGAATTCATCACCTTGGTTCACGCGGGCACAATAGAATTTTGTCAGTCATAGTATAATGTATTCCTAAAAATACATCTATTATATTCAGTCATTTGCATACCTGAACAGGATGGAGGGGTTCTGTCGTCGTGTATAAAGTATAATGGATTGAAACTGCAGGACAATATCCACGGAATACCAGATTTAATTACTGCTGGTACGGACCGTACTTGGTCCAATATTATTAAATCTGGTCTTATTTCTTTCAAAAGTATTTCCACAGTTAAGTCCATTTTTTTCTTTTGTTCCAAAAACAGTGGATATATAGTTTTTCTCAAATTAATCGCCGCTTCCAATGATGTCAATGACTTTGTATTGTTTTTAGTGATAAATATATCAGTCCAGAAGAGCACCGGGTCCACATTCTTGGGTCGTTCCTCTTGACTCAAATGCACCTCTTCTATACCATATTTGTTTAATCTCCCACTCCATTGTTCATTGATGGCGAATATAACCTGATGTCCGGCATCGATAAGCACCTGTGCTATACCTATAGCTGCGTTCACGTGTCCGATTGCATCGATGGGAACGAACAATACTTTCAGCTTATTCTGCATTATATTTACAGATGATTTACAGTTTTTTGATTTAATATTTTCAAATACTGTTGTCTTTCATCAACTATTTTAATAAACTATTCTTTACTTTTCTTACTATTTATACTTTTATATTCCCTAATGTTTTAGTATAAAAACAATACTTTTACATTATACAAAATTAAAATCACCATGAATTCTATTATCATGGTTTAGTGCAACTAACCATCAGAGACTGTCTGTCGTATACGGAGTTTAACGATTTAACTTATATGGTTTGATAGCATATTGAATGAAAAAAATAACCTGTGAATATTTTTTTGCAATTACGAAGGTTTAGGGGAATAATAAGGGGTTGAAAATACAAAATTATAGCAAATTAGCTCACCGTAGAGCTGATCCAGTTATCCGAATAACACAATATATACATCGTTGGAAAGCTTATGAAATGTAGAATCAAATCATAATAAACATGTTTCCTCGGTAAATGGCCAGATCCGATCTGATGCCGACGGTAATGGTCAGGACTGTATCATATGCCGTTCAACTTGTCTTGATGTAAGCTTTTCAACGATATATATTCTGGGTGATTTAGACATGTAATCGGATAATAGACAGGTACATTGCTAATTTGTCCAAATTCTGTAATTTCAAACACTCATAATTCTCATAAACCTTCACAATTGCAAAAAATATTCACGGGTTATTATTTTTATTCAATATGAGTCAAACCATATGAGTTAAATCATTCAACTTCATAAACGTCAGACAGTCCCTCATGGTATGTTAAAATTTTTTAAATACTTTATCTTATTTATAAGATAATTATACAATGGGTTAATTGTATAAATATATACCCTAAAAATATTAATAAAATACTGATTACAACTTATACTACGGTTGCGGCTTATATATAAAAATTAAATGTAAATTTTAAACAATCAAATTATGACAAAATAATTATTACACTAATTAAATCAAATCTATTCTCATTATTTTCTACTAGTGTTACCTGATGATTTTGACTAACTTGTAAGAACAGAGCAACTTAATAAATTATAGAGAGAAAACCGGGATAATTATGTTACAGAATATTCAGAAAACATCTCCCAAGTAATCTGTAGGGCATATACTTTAGAGCAGTTAAAATAAGTCGATTTAAAATATATTTGAATTAACCAATGTTATTTTAAATTGTGTATAATATTTCAGTTGTAAACTGTTAATAGATATTATAGATAGATTACTCTTTGATATTTACTAATTAAACATTATCCCCGCATCTGATCTGCTATTATAATCTTTTAGATAAACAAATCAATAGATATCAAAAGAGCGATAAGTTTAAGAAAGATTTTGATACTTTAAACTCATAGCCTTTGACTATACTGTGACATATTATGATGGCTATTAGTTCAAAGTATCAAAAATTGTTTCTTAAATACTTCCCTTTATAACAGTCTGTGAAAAGCTTTATTTTACTCTATTATGAAATACTTTTGAAATTAACATTTTCCAACAGAAATACTGTCCACAATTTAAAATAACTTTAGTTAATTCAAATATATTTGAAATCGACTTATTTCAACTGCTCTAAACTATATGCTCAACAGATTACTTCTGTACTATACCCTATGGTGGAAATATAAAGTGATACACCTATTTCCATTCTGTACATTATATCCATGTCACAATATTTTAATTATTAATATCAAACATCATATTAGTTTCATTATGGTCAGAGTATATCAATTTCAATTTTTGAAATATTAACTTGAGTAATGAGATGTGGAAATAATGCATGGATGCAAATACGTGTATCACTTTATAATTCCAAGACAGTAGAGTACGTATACCAACAATTAATACCAACAAATATTGAGTTTAAATATATTCAATTCATTAAGAATTGGATTCAAAATATTACTTATGTATCCCCTATTGTCGTGAAAAATAGCATTACTTTTATTTTTTAATTGTTTTTAACTACAATTCTTACCGCAAAGTCCTGTCAAATCCATTTTAGGCAAATTCCGTGCCTTAAGTATAACAACAGTGAGTCGATTGGCCGCCGGTTGATAGCAGAGCGACACCAATATCTCTCCCCTTCCCTGCATTCGGATCTGTAAAGAGCTTGTGATCGATATTCAAATGCAATATATCTTTTTCGGCGTTGACTTACTTTATGACTTCGGGGAGAAATATCTTTCATCAAAACCATCTGTTTTTCTAATGAATCGAATTCTAAAAGATTTAAATAACAAAATACTTCTCCGATTACATCATCTCTAGAATAGCGATCGAAACTCAAGACAATGAAGTGAAGAATCGCTGTTTGCAATTGGTTTGGAGTAATGCCGTAAAAAGTGAATTCTTCGTCGTAAACAGGATTCTGGGTTTTGCGTAAAACTCGAGTTTTGACCTAAAAATAGACAAATTTTTAATACATATTTGCTCTCAATTTAATTGTTTTGTCCAATACTTTGTGCACTTTTTCTGGTAATAATTGAAGTTTTATATAGGGATCAGAACTTCCGATATTTGGGTCTTTTGGTGGCAAATCGGAGCACTTTATTATAGTCACACAAAGGGCTCGTTTTTCGTAGTTATACTTCAGTTTGAAATGTAATTTTCCCAAACATTGCTCGTTCTCTGCTCTCAACTCATTCTCTTTGTCTTCATTTTCCATCTGAGGCTATAAAACACATTAAATTTTAAAAAAATTAATTTAAATACAAATTGGGTTTAATTGAATAGTATTTCTAATTTGAAAAACCTATTACATAATAATTCTCAAATCGATGCAAATTATCAAACAATTAACTCGAAATTTTTTGGTCATTTTAAATAATCTTGTTAATTTGATAACTTTTGAAACTCAACTATTATTTTATTATATCTTTTATCGTTTTTAAAGATTGTAATGGTTTTAAAATAATTTTAAAAATAAAATATAAATAACAATCTATTGAATACCCCTTTGAAATGTGTGTTCACATCCCCACACAATTTAGGTTCGATATCAACGACCACTTCTTTCATTTCATCATTAGTCGGACTATTTTTAGAAATTTTTCTTTCAATCGTTCTTTCATTTCCGCCTAAAAATATTTAAATTATAAAAAACATCAGTTTTTACATTTTTTCTGGAAATTTTTTAGTTCATTTGATATTTAATTGGAAATAGTTTATAAAAATATACTCTAACACAGGCCTTGCCTTGAGGTTAAGGATAGGAATTTGTAACAGGTCTGTTCTGCCAACTCAAAAGTTGTGCCATAAACGTATGATTAAAAAATGGTGGAATGTCAAGAAACCTATGCACATAGATATAGGAAGTCATTCTGAGTATGGCATTTGTTTGCAAAACTGCCTAAACCTTGACATGTAGTTGCTAGAGGGCGCTAAAATACATTGTTTAAATTAATGAATTTTAATACTTAAAACATCGATTCTGACTAATTCGCACATGCTGAATCGATTTGAAATAATCTCGAACTCGAAAACAGACTAATTTGTGAGATAAATGGCGCTAAAACAATAAATTATTGTTTTTATCCCATTATCTCAATAATTAGTCTGTTTTCGAGTTTGAGACTATTTCCAATCAATTCAGCATGTGCGAATTAATCAGAATCAATGTTTCAATTGTTAAAATTCATTAATTTAAACAATGTATTAACGCCATCTAGCAACTACATGCCAAGGTTTAGAAAATTTTGAAAAGAAATGCCATACTCAGAATGACCTCCTCTATCTATGTGCATAGGTTTCTTGACATTCTACCATTTTTTTAATCATACGTTTATTGCACGACTTTTGAGTTGGCAGAATAGACCTGTTACAAATTCAAATCCCTAACCTCAAGGCAAGGTCTGTATTAGAGGATTGAATCATTAAATGAGCACACATACTTTCTACACACACTCTGGTTAACAACTTGTAAAATTCTTAGAATCATATAATTATGCAAATGCCAAATAAAAATTCAAATCCAGATCAGTTTTACGTTTGTCCAGAGATTTAATTTCTCAATTTAGCATTTCATAGTCTAAACTTATAAAATTCAATATAAAACTGTTTTAAACGTTAGAACTATTGGGAGAAACTTTTGAAGTCATTTGATTAATGCGTTTCAAATAAATATTCAATTGATTAGAATTTTAAAATAGCTTTAATTTTATTCAATGAGTTTAAGTATGAATGAAACATTTATAGTCTATAGTATTGATTCAATACTTATTTTCAGAATTAATTTGTTTAATGGAATACATTATTCATTGTTGATTCCCCAGGTCAATAATATTTATTCTAATTTGTCTATATTACTAATTGTCCAGGTGCTGTAAGTTTCTCTAAAGGATACATTTGCAATATTTGTTATTCTATAAAATATTTAGATATTTTGCATTAATTGGAAAATAGTTTTTGCAACACGTCTACAACTTTTGTATTCAATGTCATTTAATGACCATTAAATTTCAATCATTAAATCAATAAATTTCATACTTGAAAAACAAATAAAAATATTTGACTGTTATTAAAAAATGATTAAAGTAAGGAATACAATGGAAATATTATTATATTTAAAATTATTTAATGCCCAGTAAAGTTTAAAATTTGTATAATGTAATATGAATTTTAAGATAAGCTAGTTGAAATGTTGACATTACCTTCTAAAAAAGTAGTGCTATTTTTTAGCCAAATTATATATTTTAGTTCAAAGATGTAAAGAATGTCTGAAACATAAAAATGCCTGTGTGTAGTTTTTCTGCGAGAGCCTCTAGAGTTCTAGTTGGGTGCAAAATGGCCGATTTTGCCTTTTTTGGCCTAGGATGGGGGTTCAGGGGAGGAGGTTTAAATAAAAGTCATTTTTCCTACAATATGTAATAAATGTGTCTTTAATGCTCAAAATCAGTGTTTTTATGGTTTTTAAAAAATATAAAACGCATTAAAACCTGTGAAAAATTGCTCAAAATTAGAATATTTTTAGATTTATTTAGTGATAGACTCAGCTCTAAGTTTGAAACCACACCGAAAGTGATTCCAATCAATGAACTAATTATTTCTGTTGACAATGCATTAAAAGATTTTAAAGAAAAAGAGAAAAAGAAAAGAAAAACATTAGAAAAGATGTGATAAGACTTATCGAGTGCTAAAATCCCAAAATCAAATTTAACAAAATGTGAAATTAAGAAATTTAAAAAATATTAAGGATATTATTGTATTAGAAGCGGACAAAAATATGGGTTCAGTAATGTTGAATGAAAGTCAGTGTAATTCCTTAGTTGAGGAACATTTCAAGGATAAAGTCTATGAAAAGATTGTCACTCCTTTGAAGTATACTTTGAATCAAATCCTAATTAATGCCATCAAAGATGTAAATCTTGTGATAAATATTATTTTGGAGAAACCAAAAGACAATTTAAGACTAGACTTAAAGAACATAAGAGTGCTCTAAACAATAGGAATTCTAATGTCTCACACGTAGCCGAACAGGCAATGAAAGAAAATCATACCATTGATTGGGAAAATGCGAGAGTTATTAAAAGTATTTCAAATGATTTCATTAGAAAAAGTTTGGAATCGATGGCCATTAGAACTGCTGATAAAAGTCAGCGCATGAATCAAAATGACGGGGAGTTTCTGCCTTACATTTGGAATTCAGTCATTAAACCGATTTAATTGTTATTCGCGAACAATAATCAAATATGTCTTAAAACTAATTCAATATATTAACGATTTTTCATAGTTTTGTTTCAATTAAAAGCCCTGACGGAGACCTAAATATTGGTCGAAAAGCTTTGGCAAACAATTTAAGATCAATAAAAATATTCTTTTACTTAAGAATTGAAATTTAATTAATTAAATTATTTCCAACTTATAAATATAAACTGTTTTTTTTGGAATGGTCATATTAAATGTTTTGTTAGGGTCACCTGGTGGGTTAGTAACAAAACATATACAATGGACCAGATTAGAGATCCAAAACGGATACAAAATTAACTATCCGATCCATTATCCGAAATGATAAATGACTCAAAAAATTTTTAGGTACAAAATTACATCAAATCAAAATTAGAACTACTAATTAGCACAATTTGTCGGCTACTACTATCTGATTTGAAATTTGAAATGTAGTGCTATTTTAAGATTGTTTTTTAAAATTTTAGACTTATTCATAAAAAATACCACTCATGGCATGTAATATTTTGACTTTCGGATAAATATTTCAGATCCGATCCGATCCGACTTTTTTTTAACTATAAATCCAATCCGACTTTTTAGAGGCCAAATCCGATCCAAAACATTTAATATGCCGTTTCCTAAAAACACGGTAGAGTAAAAACTTTTATATTGTGTAGAAATCTAATCATTGACTTTAGTATTGAATGCAAATTACTATTCATTTCAAAATTTAAATTTTTTTCATTCAAATAACAATTCAATACATTATGTATAATAAAAGACAAGTTCTTTACATTTGATATAAAAGAATTTCATGTCATAAGTTGAGTACTAAGAGAGATGTGAGAGCACAGGGAATACCTAATGGAACAATGCATTACTCCTGACTTTTCTTATATTTTTCCGATTCCTTGTTTTAGACAATACCTTTGGGGAAACGAGATATGAAGACGAGACCAGAGCTGCATTGGTAGAGATGAACAAACTGTTTCGACATCTGTTTCCTCTGGTGCCGGATAAGGCCCATTATATATGGAAAGCTAGTCATCTCGGAGGTTCCCTCACATTAGATCAACCCCGACATCACTCCACATATATAGAACACATTGAAAACCCGCCAACAAATATACGCCATTCCTCTACGCCATCAACGCTAAGTGAATCCAATGCTAACATTAGAGATCAACAACAATACGATGACGTGGTTTCGGTGGTCAGTGCGCCCACAAAACCCACTCCAGTCTTAACACCTATTTTGGCAAATAATTTTCACCACTTTATCAAATCTGGAAGAAGAATGCAAACGACACCACTGGGGAAGAGGGGTCCGGAGTGTATGAGGAAATGTATAGCGCAAGGGGTTCTGCATCCGGTGCAATGTCACTCTCTCTGCTAATTACCCACAATTACATCTTTTCTGATACAAGTCCTGTAAGTCCTGTCAGTTCTACTCTATTCATAACTATTCAAACATTTTCATCGATTTCTATATTCAGGTTGAAGTCAAATGACGTCACCGATTGTCCAAAGACTCCAACTCTAACTAATTGTTATACAGATTGCAAAACTCCTCGCATCTAATCTTCAATACATTATTACCGATTTAATGGGATCTATGGTTCTATTCCTCTACACATTAAAGTTGAATAACTTCTCAGTTTAAGTGAAAACCGGAAAAAATATTAGAGCATTAATCGCAATAAATACTCGTTTTAATCACTAATAAAAGTCTCTTAAACTTGGTTTTGATGTCAAACTTTCTTCTTTTTTCTTTTAATACCAGTGAACGACATATTGTTGTAGACATTGTTTTACTGCCACTACAGATAAATTCCCGTTCCCTTTCTTTTTTTTCGCACTTTTTTTCTCAAATAGTCGTAAATCTTTTGCAAAACAAAAAAAAATCACAAAAACTGTTATAAATTCTTTGATTTTTGCGATTCTTGATTACTAAACAACAAAAAACAACAAAAAATCATTACTAAATGTAGTTTTATTTTGTTTGTAATAATTTTAGTCATACATTACACAAACAGTTAAAAATCATTATTTAGAAACTTATGTCAGATATTCTAATATTTAGTCAAAATTCTTTCATTAGTAATATTTAAAAAGTTGTGAAAATGATGTTATAAATCGAATCAAACATTACTTACAAAAAAAATTATAAAAAAAATTCATTAAAAACTTGTGTTTCTCTTGTAATTATGTTATAAACTATAGTCGCCGTTATTGAGCACTATTTCATAATAAAATTCTTGTTGAGAAATGTTTTTCAGTATTTATTTGTTAATTATTTTTCAGTCACAATAACCCGAATAAGATTTTATTTTAATGGTTATTGAAATTAATTTAGTTTTATTCTCTAAATTTGAAAATTTATAATCAAATTAGAATATTCTGTTGATATTCTATTTTTATCAGATTCTCTAAAATTCTATTCTATGAACAATTTTATTCTGGTACATAATTTATATTAATTGTATCTTTATAAAATAAATAGAGAAAATAATTTCTTTCAAGTTATACTGACTTCAAAGCACTAAACTTCGAAAAGAGGTTATTCTGAAAATGCTTTTCATTCAAAGATATCAATTAATTACAAAATTATTACTAACAAAGATAAAATATTCATTGAGAAATGTGAGCCCTCAATTTGGAGAAATGTTCAATTGTGATCTAACGCCTAATATCTAAGTAAAACGATGGAGAAGTTATATAATATGAATATACAGTAAGTAAAATATTATGTTCCGGCAATCCATCGCTGTATAAACTAATACGATTAACTTATTTTAAATTTCATACTTTCTAATTAAAAAATGTTGTTTTCATAGTCAGAGTATTCACATTTCTCAATTTAGACCAAATAACATGAAATAGTTTAATTATATTACCTTTGCATCATTGCTAATAATGATTGTTGAGTTGTTAAAATGTTTATTTTCATCTGAAACTAATTTTATAAAATACAATAGGATTGTGATTATCTAAGTAGAAGTTTACAGTTTTGTTCATATTTTCCAAGATTTTGTCAGAATTTTGCAGAATATTTCGGTATTGAATTTCAAAATTGCTTAAAGTGGAGCATTAATTAACAAACGAACCCAAACACTAATAAATTGCAAGAACTTCGTCGTTAAAATAAAGTTTAAATTGCTTATTTGAAACAATTATTTTAGAGATGTCTATATCAGTCATCCCTGATATGAGCTTAGATGAGTTAATAGGCTTAAATCTAAGATCCAATTATATTTTTGTGGTCGAAAAAAATGCCGTTCAATCACTGATATTATTATAAGATAATGCAAATTAATTATAATAATATTCCTCATATTATGGTAAAAAGCTGTTTAGTGACCCTATGTTGACAATCACAGGTCTAGAGAGCAGATGCCAAGAGATAGTTATTGCCCTCAGTGTTGCTGATCAACCAAATCAATAGACAATTTTGTTTCTATTTTTCCATTCATTTATTTCAGGTATCGATGCATTAACTCAATGTTGAGATTTATAATAACAACAGAGTAGTGGACAACACAATCGCATCCAATACTACTGAATATTTTGGATATTTATATCAATTCTTAAACTATCCATTCATTCGTAATGATTGACGAATAGAGGATTTTAGGAGAAATGTCTGTAAATAAATAGTAAAATGTTTGAATTCTTTCATTCATTTTCTTTTGGAAAAAGTCTATCGAAAAAACGAAACAATTTTTAGATAAACTAATAATAAAACAAGAATTTTATTCGATTTGATATCTTTTTATTGTTTATTCTTAAAAAAAAGTTCATTCAATCATTTGTATAGCAAATGGAAATAAATGTATAAAAAAATTAAGTCGAAAAAGCGATACAAATTTTTTAAACGATTCAATTTTAAAAATAGATCGATAATCGATTTGCACAACAGAATCAATTTAAAATTTTGTTTGTCTTCCTTTTCTATTCCCATTTTCTCGAATCCCTTGAGTCAATAAACTTGTTTTTAAAGTTTTCTTCTTTTTTTAATTCCATTATATGAACGAATATTCTATGGAAATAGTATTTTACAGAATTGTGAAAATGAAAATTCGTTTAATTATGAAAATGTGTTCACAAATATTATTCAAATCAATAATGAATTATTTGGAAAGAAACAGAATCCAGACTTTCATAAGTGCTTCGGATTTTTGATACATTATAGTGTCTATAGTTTTCATATTTTGAATTTTGGCTATACCCCTGACTTTTTAAGGAAATTCTCAAAAAATACCACCCTATACCCCCTGACTTTTTAAGGAAATTCTCAAAAAATACCACCCTATACCCCCTGACTTTTTAAGGATTAATTTATATTATAAAGAAAGTGATAAAGTTATGATCAGAGTATAGACAATTTCGTAAATGCGACTTTTTTCCTGTGCTCAGATCTGTCGTAATTACGGAAATCTACACCGATCAGGAGAGAAGGATTAAAATAAGACCGCATTTATGTTCCGAAAATTCCGAAATCTTCAAATACCTGTAGTTCCTATTTTCCGATAACTTCGAAACAAGTCCGAAAACATGGGTTTATGAAGAATTTTCTGGTAAAAATGATTGTCTCCAAATCAGAAATTTTAATAATGACAATATTTGACAATTATATATTTAACTCGAGTGATAACTTTTATTTTTATAATTATTCTGAAAATTTGATCTTATCAACGATGACAGAATTGATTTAAGTTTTAATAAATTTAGTTTTTCTCTCATATTTGCATTTAGAAAAAATGTCCATCAAATCCGATGAGTTTTTTGAGAGTTTACTTTTAAAATTGACAAAATCTCTCAATATTGTCGTTCAAAAATGCTAACTTTTACTCTTCTCACTTGAAATCATTAAAAAAAGATATTCCGAATTTTTAATATTTATTTCCGATTTTACGAACGAAATTTAGCACTTTTTATTCCGAAATTGTAAAGTCTCTGGTTATGATAAAATAATTTTTGTACCCAAAATATATTTTAATGAAGAAATATTTGATCATTTGGGATTAATTAGTCAGACCTTTCCAACTTCTGTATTGGGAAGTACATTATATACAGAATATTGTCTTAGTTCGTTCACTTTATGGAGAGTAATTTGAATTTTAAATTTTTTTTACATACAGTATTGTAATCTAATAATAGACTGCTTTTACTGTATATTCATTCGTCTAAATTCGATACTTATTCAGAAAAATGAATTTTAAACAGCCATATCGTACT
>JAQFXN010002503.1:0-12552 GCA_034693365.1 Liacarus xylariae
TAAGCATGTTGCTGGTCACATTTTATCAATAGGAACCATAATTTTATCTATTATAGTTTTTGAGTAATTAATGTTTAGAGTTTGCAGTTATAATGGGAGAGATAGGCGTAAAAATGTTTTTCAAAAATTAATTTAACCCCCGTCCCTGATTCGAAATATTCCGAAAATTTTATTGTAGAATTCCATTTATATAAAGATAATTCTGGGCAAGTTTGGCTGATCTTCAAGAATGTTTTTTAAATAATACAATTTATTCTTGCATTATATTGCTACATTATATAACTTATAAGCATTAAACTATGACTTACTACTGAAATTGATTCTGATTTTATGTAAGACAGTTACATATGAATCAGACAGAAACCAAATGAATACACTTGCTTTAAAAGCTTTTCGACGGGTTTAGCATTATAATTTTTATATATAAGTTCGAGTAATGCATCAATGAATTTGTAAACATATAAACAACTTTACCATAAAGTATTAATAAAATACACAAATTCATTATTGCATTACTCGAACTTATATATAAAAATTAGAATGCAAATATACAACAGGTTCAAGATGCAAAAACACGAGGAAAAGCTTTTAAAGCAAGTGTATTCATTTGGTTTCTGTCTGATTCATATGCTGAAATTTTAAAAAATCTAGTAGAATACTTTAACAATCAAAGAATAATTCTACTCATAACATGTCACATAAAATTTAATCATCAAAAACAATAGAAAGTTATAAATCTTTTTTAAATATCACATTTTTATCATTTATTTCATGAATTAAAAGATTATATTTTCTAAATTTTTCATAGAATCAAAAGTTTAAATGCTCAATATTTTTTAAATTTAGACCTTTTTTCTGATACTTCTCCTGACCCTAACAACGATTTCTTCTTTAAACAATCTTACAATCAAATTGAAATGTTAATTAACTTAAGGATGGTTAAAGTGAAATATAAGCAAGGTACAATTTATTCTCTATTTAAATTAACTTCTCAATATGTTCTCTGCCTTTTCAGAAAATTGATTTTACTGCAATTGAAACAATACAATACAAATTTATAATTCTTTGAATGTATTTTTACCTTCTTTGACTCAATTGAGCAAGATTATCTTAGTTCTAATGTCATTCTAAACTTAAGTAATAGATAAAAGTTGACACAATCTATAAATGATTAAAATTAAATAAATTTTATTCAATGGTCAGAATATTTTTATCGTTGGAATTGATGTTTATGTAGTTAGAGATGACAAACGCCAATATTGTGGTCAATATTAATATAAAATATATGACATAAATGCCTATCATATGATGACTCATGTCTTTAAATTGCGAAATAATAATTGTGATCATTATTATTGTCGATATAACCACAACAACAACTAAACCATTGGAATATATAATAAGTTGTTCTCGACTTTCATTCAGAGCTCCATTTACTCCAATTCTTGAGATAAATATTAATGAAATCACAAATATTAGACAAACCAATGAAAACCCCAATTCTGACCATTTGTATGATATAAGCGATGCGAACAACAAAACCGAAGCCATTATTCCCGATAATAATGATATCAATAGTATTAAGGCGTTAACGATCACTAAATACCATTTGATTAGTAAAAATAGAAGCGAACGATAATTTGCTATAAGTTTTTCATTATTTTCATTATTTATAATTATATTTTCCATTTGGAATCAGTGACTTATAAATTATAAATTTTAATGATTTCTGCAAAAATATGTCATAATTTCTAAATTTATATTTATTCAAAAATCTGTTGAATTGCTTGAAACATTGAATCCCTTCAACATATCCTTTTCGGAATTCATTTTACCAGCAATTGTTCCGAAAAGGATTTCCGTTTATTAAATCTTATTATTATATTTTATGCTAAATATGTCTAATGCAGTATCAAATATAGAATTTAATGTTATATTGAAATTATAATATGAATCGTCGATAACCATAGTATGCTTGACTTTAAGTAGGGTTGGCAAAATACAAAATATTTTTTGAGACGTTGTATAATACATTGTATAATACTGTACAATGTACAATAAAAAAGTCATGTATTATACCAAATTAGTTCAATTTTATTTTAATAACACATTTAAAAAACATTTATTATCTTAAATACATTATCGGGATATTATGTTGTCCCTGAATGTCGAACCTGTGACAAACTATCTTTAATATTTTATAAAGATTGTACTGGATTTGGTCTGATTGTCCTAGCACTAGCGATTGTCAAGATATTTGAAATTTGGCTTGATTATTCAAGTATAAAGAGATACAGTGGTCAATAATTAACTAAAATTCAAATATCTTGACAATCGCTAGTGTTAGGACAATCAGTCACAGGTTCGACAGAATTGTCACAGAATCGACATTCAGGGACAAACCGGTCGCGATTTTATAACAGTGTGAAAATGCAAAATCAATGCTTCCTATGTGAATTGAAGTGTATTGTAGTTAAAGTCAAGCATACTCTGGTTCGCGACGATTCTATTTTGAATATATTAAACATATTCTACACATTTTCTGGAACTATCAAATTAATTATTAAATTTTAAATTAATTGCATGAGGAATGAATGACCAAGATCGACAAGGTCAAGCTCGAATAGAGCAATGATACCAAAAGTCAAAATAATTAGGGCTATGTTCGACAAAGCTTACAAGAGTCTACTGGGTTTGTAGGAATATATAGTATATTGTGTCATAATAAACAGTCATAATTATTGCCAATTTTTTGTCTGGGAGTCCAATAGAGAGTATAAATTAATATTACGAAATTATTCAAATATGTTAATAATAAAATATTTCAAAAAAGTTGAGATAAATTTATTTTAACAAAATATCGAATATTTTAGATAGAATTTAACATTTAACCATATTTTACAATAATTTCGCAGTAGTTGACCAGTTAACCATTTTTCTTAACATTTAGAATGTGGTCAATTTTACAGAATATCCTGACATTTTAAAGAAAATGGAGTACTTGATGCAATTAAAATTGCTTCGTATACTTTTACAGGAGTATTTAGGCTCCAAACCCTTCTACAGTGAAGAATCATTTTAAACTGAATGGACAAATGCTTGATTCTTACTCATTAGCTTTGAGTTTTTATGTGTGACTAAGCTGTGATCGATAGCCAAAATAATAATTCGAATGAACATATAGTCATTCGTAGAAAGACATTATATCAAATTTGTTATTTTGAATTATTTGATATTAATGTTAATCTTTCGGTTAAAGATTAATCTAATATAAAAACTCAAAGTTAATGAGTAGGAATCAAGCCTTTAACCCTCCAGTTTAAAATGATTCTCCAATGTGTAATTTATACATGTATTAGTAAATTATAATAGTATTAATACTTTAAAATTAAATGTTTAAAAATGAAAGTTAACAATATTAAGACAGAGTTAGATGCTCTAAAGGAGATATAAAGCCTAATATAATTTGTATTCTGTCCATTGCACATGTCTAGTGCCTACTTTTGTAGAATACCTTTTGTACTTTTGATTTTATAACTTGGTTTCAATTTTAATTTATAGGACAATAATAAAACAAATTATTCAATTAAATTGGATTTATTTAAAGAGTGCGAAAAGAATTTAAACATCGCGAATATTTCCATACTATGAGATCCAAATGGAGTGATTCGGACCCTATTATTATAGATTTGGTATTTAATTTACTGAAAATAATGATAATATGTTTGTGTTATTCAATCATTTATTGATTTCAGTTAACGGCAATCGTATTCTTCAATCCCTTCCAACCGAATCTAATCCATAGAGACGTTGTTAAGTGAGTGAGAATACAAATTTTGATAAATCATCTTTTGATATTTGATTAGCAAGGCTAATTTTAATAAATGAATTTATTTAGATTACAGCAAAAAGTTTATATGCATTTACTTCAACGCTATTTACTTATGAGATATCAATCCATATATTTAGCGAAATCACAATTTTTAGGACTAATGAATGCATTATTGAAATTAAGAATAATATGCAGAAATCACGTAAAGAGAGTTATGAAATTAGACCCAAGGAATGTAAGCCTATTTCTGCGTGAGATCTTTGACCTGCAATATGACACATAAAAATGAGATTATATATATTAAATAAAATAAAATGATCTTGAGCAATTAATTAGAATGTGAAACAATATTTATTCGTAATACGACTGTATTATATGAATTTTATTAAGCTAATTTAATGCCTTCAAAATACAGTTAGGACAATTAAAAATGGACACGATCTACAACCTGTTATCACTTGTCCATATAAGTCCATGTCCATGTAATCAATAATGTTTTATTTCTAAATAATCTTCTATAAATTAAATTAAATATATAATATTATTAGTGTATTGTAATTTTTTAAATAATTTATTTATAACATCAAGCATACATGATACGAAGTTTAAACATTCTTATCTATACTTAATAATTAATTCTATACTTAATTCAACTTGATTTTTTACATAAAACCACGTATGTTGAGAAGGGGGTCCAGTCCGGGATATCCCCCTGGCGTTTTGGCCAGATGCCCCTTAGACACTCTGTGAGGTACCTCCCTCCCCCTAGGCAAGATTTTAGGAAACGGCATTTAGGAAATTTTCAAAATATATTATTAAATTCAACACAAAATAGTAAAATTTTATATTTTTCACTAAGTTTTGTATTAACAAAACCATAGATAAGCTCATTTTGCAAACTATTTCATTGCTTTCAATCAGTTTCTCAGGAAAATAAACTAAAAATACTATATTAATAACCAGTTTTCACTGGTTTTGATGTATTTTGTATTAAAACCATAAAAACACTGATATTTAACATTAAAAACACATTTATTACATATTGTAGGCACAAAATGCTTTTATAAAACTTCCCCCTAAACCAAAATGACAAAATTTGCCATTTTACCCTCATCTAAACTCCACCTTTTAAGCACACGCTAAAAATATTCTCCTGACACTTTCAAATCTCGACATCCCAGAACAAAACTAATGTATATAAGATAGCTTTTAAATGTCACAATTAAACCTATGGAAAATGTCCTTGTTTATAATTGTTGATGAAGTAAGAATAGTATTATTTGATGAATATTGAAGAGGCCTAGAACAATTTTGTATAATAGACAAACAGTCTGCATTAATTCATTGCAATAAACAGATATATACGTTTGGCATTTCATCAATTTCAATATTATGGTTTACAGTGCTTTAGTGAATACACCAGTGTTTGAGTGTATCAGCAAAAAGTCCAAATGTTTTTTTTAAAAAATAGGTATACTTGAAATTAAAAACAATTCATGAAACTTAAAACTTCATGATCATTGTTGATATTTTCTTTCTATTTAATTAACTTTTTGCAGCCAATAATATTTGATTTTGCTAATGTTTAACTAATTTAATAATAATTTTGTAAAACTACCTCATAAGTACACTTACAAGGATGAAAATTTTACTAAATGTACTGATTTATCATACTTTTCTAATCTAATATGATATGGTTATAAATAGGTGAGTCATAAATACAATAATAAGATAATCAGATAATAAATAAATAAAAGTACAAATAAAATAGTTTACAATACTTTTAGAGCCAAAAGTAATTGATATAAATATTAAATGACAGTCATCTCAACTCAATTATTGATTGTAACTGAATGTACACAAAAAATTATTGTCAGCACGTGTTTAAACTTTTATATATAAAATGGAAAATAACGTCTATATACTGGTGTAATATTGGCCATTAATTTAATTCATTGATGTATTGAATGCAAATACAGGTATAGTATTTTATACAGTATTATCAAGATAGTAGAGTACATTTATTAATTTGAACAAGCATTTACTAATAATGCATATTTTTTTACTGACACTTAAAATTCGGTGTTTTTTTAATTTTATTCCATAAATAAGACAGAAATATTTTATCTGACGAAATCCCAGGGTGTGGAAATAATCCTAGGTGACAAATTCTGAGGGTTAAATACAGTAACATTATATAATTTAACTGAATTTATAATCTTCACGAATAAATTAATCCCACAATATATATATCGTTGTAAAGCTTATGGCGTAACAAATCCAACGGTATATAACACAGATCTGACCATTACCGTCGGTATCACTGCCGCGTTGGCCACTCACCGCAGAGGAATAATTGCAATGACAATTAACTCGTTATTGAAAGACGTTTCCAACGATATATATATTGTGGGGTTAATTAATTCATAAATACTATAAATTCAGTTAAATTATATAATGTTACTGTATTTAACCCTCAGAATTTGTCACCCAGGATTATTTCCGCACCCTAGGATTTCGTCAGATTAAATATTTTGGTCATATTTATGGGATAAAATTGAAAAAACACCAAATTTTAATTGTCAGTAAAAATATATGCATTATCAGACATAAGGGCGAATTTTTTGAAGCACTAATTGATCAAAATTCACTTATAAGAGCCCTTATATGAGAGGGAATTCAATACTCAATTATTTTTACTAATTTTATTTAGTGATCAGAGAATTATTGTCAAAGACCTGGAGGAAGACCTCTTTGACGGACAGATATTGGGAAAACTGATTGAGAAATTGAGTTCACAGAAGTTGGATGTCGTGGAAGTGACTCAGAACGAAGACGGACAGAAGGCCAAACTCAGAACTGTGTTGGATCAGGCGAACAGACTGCTCGGCATTCAGGCCAAATGGTCGAGCGTTAAGTGGAGTGTCGAAGGTATCCACTCCTCCACTAATAGACACATCTTTTAGTATATCATTGAATATAAAAATTATATTTTAAAGGTATTCACAACAAAAATATGGTTCAAATAATTCACTTATTGGTCGCATTGATCCGCCACTACAGAGCACCGATACGTCTGCCCCAGAATGTAATCGTGAATCTGGTTGTGGTTCAGGTATTGTAGTGTTGATTGCATTTAATGATAAATTTTGAAATGAATTATAATTGTGTTTAACAGAAACGTGAGGGACATTTGCACACGAGTACAGTGACTGAACAGCTGACCGGTTCTTATGATGAGTTGGGAATGCGAGTCGAGCCCAGGGATGCGTTTGACACCCTCTTCGATCACGCGCCCGACAAACTACAGATCGTTAAGCGATCGCTCGTTAACTTTGTTAATAAACATTTGAATAAAATAAATATCGAATGTTATTCCGGTTCCACAGGAGTGGACTTAGACCCCAACCAATTCAGTGATGGTCTGCTCCTAATATTTCTAATGGGAATGCTTGAGGGCTACTTTGTTCCCTTAGGCAACATATTCACCACTGCTGTCGATCCCATACTCGAGGCCACCACTAATAAGGAGACGGCAATACAGCCGGAGAACTATGTGGACAGTTCTCCCATCAATAAACTCCATAACGTAAACGTCGCGTTTCAGCTCTTGGAAGACGCGGGCATTCAAGTGATTATTCATTTTTATTGATTTATTTGTTATTTAAATTTTTTCTCAAAAATTTAATTAAAATTACATTTTTAGGTCAAACAGAAAGTCAGAGCCGAAGACATTGTGAACGCAGACATGAAGTCAACGCTTAGAGTCTTATATATGGTTTTCACTAAATATAAACATCTTTGAAAACATTGTTTCACTCAATGAGTGCCAAAATTATAATTGAAATTATATTTTGTGTTCATTTTCTGATATTATTATATAAAATAATATTTACTTAACCACAGACTAAACAAATCGGAGGCAGCGATCGATTAACTTATTAATTACCAAAATATGTAATTTTATTAATTTTTAACAATATTTTAGTAACAGATTTATCTATAATTAAATGAATTATACCTAAAATTATTTGCTTTCAATAAATTTCTAGAATAAAATGTATTGAATAGCAATTATAGTTTAATCAATTTTTAGTTCAATGTTGAGCACCTGTACTGACTTGTGATTACTATTTTATGTTTTGCTATTACATTGTATTCGTAACAGAGATGCGGAGAGGGGGTACGGCCCGGAATACCTCCTGTGATTTTGATGCTCCTAGAGATCACTCGCGAAATACACCCCTCCCATTGCAACTATTAGAGAAGGGCACCGAAGGCACCGTTTTCGGAATATTCTTTTAATTTCTGTCAAAAATATCAGAATTTTGTAAAATTTTGCTAAACTCTTGTGATTCTGTTTATTTGCATCATTTAAATTAAATGTCAGAATTTGACCAGTTCAAAATACCTTTGCCCTTTGGTAGATTTGTAACGCCACAGCCCGGAATACCCTCCCCTAGGCTTTGCCAAAAGTCAATACCTCTGGCATTTTCAAGTCTCCGCTTCCCTGATTCGTAGGTTTGGATTACCTGTATGTGGGAGGAGGTGCAGTCCTAGCGAAGACAAAAAATCTCTTTTGGAAAAATGACCGATTCTTCAAAATAAATTTCGGAATATTCTGTTTATTCATACGGAGATCATCTCATTCTATGAAAATTGCAGAATTCTTTAAAATTTTGCGAAGATATTGCTTTATTTCAATATTTGCCATAAAATTATCGCAGACTTGAAAATAGGGTATATATATATAATATTTTATTAAAATAACAGATTGTTCTTAATTAATTTTCAATTATGCGTAAATTTAATGTTTTTGGCTTAATTAACATTGTGTATTGCATTTTTTAATCTTTTCGGTCTGAAATAACTATTTTTACATTTTTGGTTATTTCAGACCGGATCCGGTCCGTTATAAACCTGGCCCTTGAAATAATTTGATGACTATGTTATGAAAATGAAGAAAGAAAACAGAAAAATGTTAAACAATAATCTTCTTTTATAATTAATTTAAAATTTATTGATTTATTGAAATCTAATTTTGTAAATTTGAAATTGCTGTATTATTCTTGTTAATTTTCTCTTCTCAACCAAATCTTCAATCGACCTTGATTAATTTAGATGTATTTCTCACATTTTATTCAAAATCATACGTTTAATAATTGCAATATTTTAATTAACTTATTTCACACAACAAAATAAATAGAGAGAAATCTAATCTCTAAATAATTGTATCATTTTTTTATATAACTGTAAGGCATTTTGTAATACTATTTGAAGAATAAAAAATCTATTAAAATGGCATTGAGTTTAATAATAGTGTTTAGCATCGAATAGAAGAATACTTTTTTTTCATTAGATTTTTATGAACTTTGAACGAATAGAAATGTCTAATGTATTTAATTTTGAGTAAAAGATTCGCATTACTCGACTCTATTGCAACACAAAAAAAGTTTGTTCAGAAGGGAAATGCATGTCATCATTCATTGGTAAGGGAATAACGGAAGGACTTGTTGTTAGTTGACTTCAGACCAATTCTCTTATGTATTGTTTACTATTAAAGCCAACATTCGATTGAAGCATAAAATTATTCTTTAAGCAGCTTTTCTCCAATTCTTATATAACTTCTTTGACTCGATTCCAATACTCTAACAGTAGTTTAGAGTTCTGTCATTCACTCCGATATATAATATGATATTTTGTCATAAATACAATTTATTTCTAGCATTTTATGGTTTTCACAAATACTCTTTGTGGTCATAAACACTGAGAAGTTCTGCCAAGTTTTTTATTTTTGAATCAGAGATGGTCACAGGGGAGGGGGGGGGGTTAAACGGAATGCATAGGAATCCTATATTTAAGATCTCATCCTGTTCCTCCATCCAAGCAAATTTTTGTCCTGTGGTTATTCCTGTTTTTGGATATTGCCTTTAATTTGCAAATTGTCTTAAAAGTTCGACTTCAACTCAACTTAGGTTCAACTCATTCCACACCAACCATTTGATCTCTCTTTTCTTCGAAAGCGTAGATAAAAATAATTTCAAATATTCTTTGAATACTATTTTATTTATTTTTTCATAAGTTATCCAAAACTTGTATTAAAAGTTTTCCAAATCCTGTCTTTACTCATAATTTCAATTTATTTAATTTTCTACAATAAAACTAATCTTGGAATTAAAATCAGAACTACTCTAATAGATTTATATGAGGGGTTTAACAAAGTTTCTCTTAACAATGTCCTCTAAAATCTTCTCCATCTCTAATTAGTAATCAGAATCGTGAAAAATGAAACTCTTTTAGAGTTAACCTTTCTTATTCCTTAAACTTATTAAAACTATAATTTAAAAGTCGAAATAATTTCAAAATAGTTAACTTGCCTGGGGTTTATAAAATAATTTAGTGGCTTGCAATTTTCAATTTCATAAAAACCATAATGTTAATAGTTGAAAATGTTAACTAGTAATTTTAAGCCAAAATAATTGGTTTTCTTTCTAGAGCATCTTAAGTTTTAGCCCTGGAGAAGAATAACAATTTTGCAAATTCACAAAGCAATAATATTTATCAAAAAAGTATATTTCATCGTTTCAGGTCATTCAGCATTATCTTTATTGTGCTTTTGTGGTGAAGAAAGTTTTGAAACTTGCTTTGAGATTCTTTTTTTTGCAATCTTATGCCTCGAGTTATAAAATTCTCTGACAATTAACTTTCTAATAATTAAGGAAATATTCCAAATAAGATAATATAAAATTTTTATTAAATTTGTAAAATTGGTTTCATCAAGCATCAATGTTTGAATATCATTTCTAACTAAATTGCTTGTTTAATTTGATTTAGCATTAAAAGATTTTTCTGATCAAATTTTTTATTTAATTTTATTATTATTATTAAGTATACATTTGAATGGTTATGACATATGAATATCAATCAATGCCTTTGTCTACTCGTGTCTGAAAAATGAAAGTCTTATAAAAGATAGGTATCAAAGCTGTGTTTTAACAGTAAGAGGAGCACAATCTTAAGTGAATGGTTGCTATAAAACATTTGGTGTCACAAATGGGTGATATAATGCACAACAAATGAAGACTCACTGAAAAGCTCTGACACAAATAGTTTGTACAAATGCACTCTCCATATGGATGAGGATCGGCAATTAGACAAGAATCCATTTCTATTCGTTGAATTTGTTAGTGCTTTATATTGACATTTAATGGTTGATATAAATCAATAGAAATGCTCGCAATTCTACTGAATTCATATGAATTAATCTTATCGTAAAAGATGCTGAAAAGCAATTCCTCCCACTTTCTGTATGTGACGTAATTGTAAATCCGAAACTATTTTTCAATTCAAATTAAGATTTCTTATAAAGAGTTACACACTTTAACCCACACTTTCAGTAGACTTTATTTGAAAACAACCATATATTATAAGAATAGTTTTAAATATGTCTCTATTTTATGAATAATTAAATCTTTCCTTCTTATATTTAAACAGTATTTTTTCATTTAAATAAAATATTACTAAATTAATTAACGTTATATAATATATTCTCAAAACATTTTCTTTTAATAAAACATTCAAATAACGAGAGTTCAGTTGAGTAAAAATAAAAGTTTGTCTTTAAATACTATAGGAAGGATACCCAAGGAGCAAGGTATGACCAAGGAGCGCCAAGTCTGGTTGTTGAGGATTTATTTTTTTATAAATTTCCAAAAATGTATATGGTTTAAGAATTTAATTTTTAATAAAATGGCATTAAAATCTCCAAGGATGGCAAAGGAGGTACAACCCGTAACCCACACCGTGGATTTTGCAAAATACACCTCCCCTGTCATATTCTTCCTTATTCCCCCCGTGAATTTTTCATATTTAGGATTTTATATACACCCCTGATATTTTGAGAAAATTTTCTCAAAATACCTCCTGACTCGGTCTACCTTGGCGACCCTGAACTATACCTTGCTAAATTTAGTAAGAATCTGTTATTTTTTACACAAATTAGATAGAATTTGATAAAAAATTCTGAAAACGGTGCGTTTCCTCAAAATTTTCTAGGGGATTGGGTGCCCCCGATCCGGCCAAAATGCCAGGTGAGGTATTGCGAGCTGTACCCCATCTTGTCCTGCTCTTGACATAACTTATCACTAGGGCATTGCAAAATAGGTTTTTATTGGACCCTTTATAGGTCCTATAATAGGAGTGATAAAGGGGTACAATAGGTACTTAAATAGGTTCTTATTTTTTCATAAATTGTAAAAATTAACTAATAAAATATGAAAATTTAAATAACAAGATAACAAAAGACATAAAAGCTGTTATCGGAAAACCATCTCTGTATGATTGGGGTATTAGGTGTAATAAAATAATGATTTAATTCTTAAACTGTGAGGAAGTATTATAATATAATAGGCACTAGAATAGTGGAATATAAATTTACCCAGAAAATAACAATTTTTTAGTTAAACAGCCTGATTTTACTGTAAGGTATGGTTAAGGAAGACAATTGCTATAAGGTCCAAAGGTTGCTATTTTAAATATTATATTTATAGATATAAAAACCAATTTATTAGGTAACTTGGTAAAACAGGTATTTTCAAATAAAAATGATGTGATTATCAGAAGTTGTTTTAAAAAATAGTTCCTCTGATTTTATAATATAAATGTATTCATAATTTATTGTTTGCTATTCTACTGTCACTAAACTAAGAATACGAATGTTT
>JAQFXN010002504.1:0-12547 GCA_034693365.1 Liacarus xylariae
AAAATAAAGGATTTTAATTATAACGTTATTGTATATAATTAGACTCCTCCCCTTTCATGACGTCATCTGCGCATGCGTAATAGAAAGAGGCAGTGGTGGGGAGAAAATTAGGGCTGGGGTGGGGCAGTGTAGGGCTATGACCGGGAGGATTGTATGTCCGGGGGGATATTTTCACCCCTCAATCGGTATACTACCTTCTTATAGGGTTAACACAAAAAACAATTATATATTCTGGAGAATATTATCTAGTTCATATATATCATTGAAATTGGATAATAATGTATTTATTATTTAACCTATCAAAGGCAATACTGTCTGAATTAATTATTTTAGAGATGAATTTTCCAAATTAATTATTGGTTAATGACAATCGATATAATGATTAGAAATATTCAATATTATAATATTGTGTAAAACAAAATTAAAAAACGATTTCAATATTAATAACTGTTTTTTAGCATGTAAAATGAAAAGTTACAAAACTTTTTGAAATATAATATAGTCAACATAATTATTGCCTTAAAGAATTAAATTTTGTTACCATGCTTAAATTGGTTAAAAATTGGTTCATATTGATTTAATAAATTAATTTTGTTAATGATTTTTAACAAAAAAGTAATCTATTTTAACAATTTTAAATCTAAAAGCATCAATAAAAATACTGTCGAATTCAAATCAATGAGTTAGGGGCAAGATACCCCTTGAGTTTTCTATCACAATGAATTGTAAATAAAATTTTATTAATAATTTATCCAAAAAAAAATAATCTCGTTAGATTCAAATTTATGTTTCATAGTAGTCAAAACATAGCAATATTTTCGGAATAGCATATAATTTTAAAAAAAAATCTTTTTGCCCCTTCACTTATTGATTTTACTGCATACCATGTTTTTAATTTTACTCTAGCCATTATGAATAAATTTTATTAAAATATTCTAATTATAATTGAAATATTACACGAGCTAGTTTTAATAACAAAAATTTCATCCTGTTTAATAATAATAATTTAACAAATAATTTTACAAACCTTACAACTAATGAGAAGGTAAAGTTTATAATGATCCCAATAATGCCATTTATATATTGCAAGTTTAATTACAACTCGCATGTCATCATAATTATACATAATGTTAATGTTAATTGCAATATTAATTATATCTAGCTAATTTTTAACTAACATAATTGTTCATATAATTATTTACACTCGTTTTGTTCATGTTATCGATTGAATAATAATTATTGCATAAATATACTAATATTTTTGCGAAATATATCTAGTTGCCAAAACGGCTAAATATTATTTATTCATTTATTAACTATTTTAAAAATATTTTCACCATGTCACAAAAATTGTGTATGACTTATAATATTGATGATATCTATGTAAATTCAAGTATGCTTATGAAAAATGAGACACTAATTTTCATACCAATAATGGTGATACCTGCTATTACATATAATATAATTGATAACAATAGCACAGAGACAATTTACAGAATATGTGGTCCGTTAATGATGCTGATTAAAGAATTAGCTAACTATAAGCGTATCTGGTAAGTTTATATAATTTTGATTATTGAGAATTAAGATGAGATGTAAAGTAATCAGGAGTATTTGCGTTAGATTTTTTACAAAACTGTTTAAAATAATTTATATTTTTTACATTACCATACCAAAAGTGCAACTAGCATTAATTGAACTAGATAAGAATAAAGTTTGTCTAATTAGATTACTTTGTCATATTGTGTTAGGATTCTAGTTTGAATGGGTATTATATCTCATAAGTTCGGAATAGAATTCAATAAAATTTCATTTTAATATCATTTTAATAAAAGTGTTTCAAATTTATAATATTAAAAAAGAGATATTAATTTGAAATTATCATCTCGTAGGCTAAAGCTCAAAACTCCACCAAACGACAGAGCAGAATTTTTTCAAAGCTTAATGTTTGATCCACCAGATATTGTTTCAGCACCTTTTTGTTTATCACAATTTGTGCATTATATTAAATTTTATAGTGGCTATGGATTCGAATTGTTGCACACACGGGTGCTTGATTATTTTGACCAAAGTCTTATCGCATACAGGAAGTATCCAAGTCGTGGTGAATCGTTCACCTATATTAAGAAACTTAGCTATCCGATTTTATGTCTATTAATAGTTACTATTATAATAATGTCAATTTTGCTAAATTTATATAAACAGAAGTCAACAAGTATTAAAGAAAATATTTTTAATTTTTATGCAATAATATTCGCGACAGCAGTGCAAGGATCATTTATTAAGAACTATATATTTCGTCGTATATTAATTGGCAGTTTTATGC
The DNA here is from genome assembly GCA_034693365.1 of Liacarus xylariae. NCBI lineage: Eukaryota > Metazoa > Arthropoda > Arachnida > Sarcoptiformes > Liacaridae > Liacarus > Liacarus xylariae. The sequence goes on from JAQFXN010002504.1 coordinate 2,327, forward strand.
TAACAGCTATGGCATTAGTAATAGACTTTAGAAATTCCATTCAAGATCTAATGGTGAAATATGTTCCGGACACGGTTATAGATTCATGGGAGCAACTATATCAAAATAGTCAAGTTGATATTATTGCTATGGAATCGGATTCTATAGTAGAATATGCAAGTTTATCTAGCTCTGATAGGGCATTAAATTTTCGTCGGCGTTTAAGCCAGTTTCAAATTTCAGAAATGGCATTGGACAGCTGGAGAACAAATTTAATTTATAAATTGACTAGCGGTAAATCAGCATATGTTTCTGACCGCGAAGGTATGGTTTGCTTTGATCTACCTATATAATTTGATTAAAGATCAAGATAAAGATTTTTTAAGAAGATTACATATATCCAAATATGGCGGGGGTTCTATGCCTTATTTTATAACAGCTCTATCACATATTAAACCGGAACTATTAATCAATCTGAACATCATGTAAGAATAATGTTTTTTTATGTTAATCAGGGATACGTAAAACAGAAGTAAGGTGAAAATTTTATTAGCGAATAACTGCAGAAAACCTTTTTTAGTGAGATTTTCAAGTTACCGTACTAGTTATTATTTCAACCCACCTATATTGTATTATTTTTTAGAAACCATATTAAGATTTTCTCAGTTAATTTAAGAGAGAATGGATTGCAGGTATAATAAACAATTATATTAGTGCAAGCTAAAAATTCAAATAGCTCTAATGTAAAAAATATTGAAATAAATAATTAGAATATTAGTAAGTTGTTTTTATTTCAAAACAAATTATAGGTAACGTAGTAATAAAAATTAACTTTATTTTTGTTTACAATTGTAGCATACTTAAAACCCGCGAATCAGGACTATATAATAAATGGATCAGTATCGTATTAGAGAAGAATGGCTATTTTGATTTAGTTGATTATAACTTTGGAAAAGAAACATGTAAATTTGACCAGATCAGTTTAGATGAGCTAGGTGTTCTATTTTATTTACTACTCTTTGGCATATGCACAATATTTATTGTGCAATTATTAGAAATCATATCAAAAAATTACAAATTAAATTTTAACCTATTAATTCACTAAATAAATTGTAATTAGATATTTTTGTCGTAATGAAAAATTTAATCCTTATCAATAATATTGATTCAATATATTCTAAAGGTTTAATTATTCTTAATCACTCATTTGCTCAATTTTTAATTACTATATTGATTTATTGATCTAACAATGGAAATATGGCAACCTTAGGATTAAAAAAGGTTTTTCTCAATTCTAAAATTTAAATTGGCCCAAAAAAAAATGTTATGCAAAATTCTAGGGTGTGCAAAAAAATTCTAACCATTTTTAGGAGGGACTCAAAATATAATGTATTACTGCCTATGATTCTTAATAATAGAATAGTTTATTGTATCCCAATTTAGTTACTGTTTTTTATTTTATGATATAAATTTTGTGAACTATATAAATGAATATAATCTTACTCAATATATTTATAACAATTTCAGAATTTTTCATTGAAAATTAATAAACTGTATATGAATATTTTAAGTGAATTTATTGCATTTAAATACTTCCCAAATCCTATATTATTAAATAAGAAACTGTAAATTTTTAATTGAATGAAAATTTTATACAATCAAGAATCATATGCAGTAATACATTAAAATTTGAACCCTTCATAAAGATGGTTAGAATTTTTCGCACACCCTAGAATTTTGCATAACATCTTCTTTCGGGCCAATTTAAATTTTACAATTGAGGAACACCTCTTTTTTAATCCTAAGGTTGCCATACTTCCATTGTAAGATAAAATTTTGCTTTCAGTTATAAATACATTAGACGGAATAGAAAAAGATTCAATTACTAGCTTTATTACTTTGAACATGATTAGTTTATAAAAATACCATAATTAAATTATTTTTATATAAAATACAAAAATATTATCAAATTAATATTATACGGCTGAGTTCCAAAATGAATAAGTGAAGAAAATGTATTAGATTAAAACGGCATAATATGAAAACTGGAAAATGCAAAGCGTTGAAGATTAATAGTTACAATAGAAAAACTCCTTAAAATTATCCTGCTAACTATATCCCTTTCTAAAAATACGGCTCTATGTAATATTTAACAATATCCTACAGACTTCCAGATTTTAAAGTTTCCATAGAAATGCTTGATTCTGACTCATTAGCTTTGAGATTTTATATTTGACTAATCAGTGACCGATAGACAAAATATCAATTTTAATTCAAGTCGAGTCACTCATAGAAAGTCATTGTATCAAAATTAATAAAATATAAAATAATTATCCATCCTCTTTAAAATCTGGAAGGATGTATATAAACTTCGTAGATAAAGAATAGGTTTTTTTTCTAAATCTCTGACATATAAAATGGTCACTTAACATGCACCTTGTTTCGCTTCCCTTACACCCGACACCAACATTTATTTAAACAAAAATAATTTGATTGTACAACTATTATAAAGTTGTATTGTATGCAATGTGAGTAGTGTATAAATCTATAAACAATTTAATACAGATTAATGTATGCCTTTAACACATCTTGTTAATTGAATAAAGATATTATTATAATTATTATTATTATTATTATATAATATAAAAGATAATCCCTTTTACAATTTTAAATTGATTTAATTGTTTTCAATGTTATTTAGAGCCTGTTCTTGTAAATTTGTAATTCCCAATTAAATATTTTCATATGCTCACATCCATTAATTAATGTAATTTTTCATAATTAACTATAAAATTATTGTTCAATTAATTGTAAAAAGATTTTATTTTTTAAAAAGTATTATTTTCCCAAATAATGATAGCCAGTGTTGGAACCAGCGCCCTGTGCAAAATGTAGAAGATTAAATATAAATTATAATGTAAAAATTTTATAAAGAATAAATTATATTATATGAAACAGTATTTTTATAAAATATCAAAATATTTGCAAGCACAAATAAATAATAATATAAAATATTATATTTCAGATTTAATAAGATTTGTGTAAAAAGACGTCTAAGAAGAAGAAACATTTCTTACATTTTATAAGATGACTACGTGTTGCAGTATAATAGTCACATACAGTTAAACATTGAATCAATGATTTTGTAAAATTATTAGTCAAATAAATTAGTTTATTAATAAAGTTTACACAAATATTGACCCAATGTTTAACTGTATGTGACTGTTATACTGAAGCACTTAGGCATCTTATAAGACTTAAGAAAAGTTTCTTTTCTTACACGTCTTTTTGTTTATAATCTACACATATTTACAGTGATGTACAGTACCTGATTTCCATCAAATCAGAAATGACTCATTATTATTCTTTAGCATTAATGCTTATGACTAGAGATCAAACTTTTCAACCCTTCCCTTAAAGGTGCATTAACCCATACGGTACCCTTAAGGGAAGGGTTGAATGTTTTTTTATAATTTTGTTCAAAATGGAAGGGAAGTGATGGGTTGAGAGCAAATTAAGATATGAATTGTAGAAAAAATATACAGTTAAAAGAATTCCTAATCAAGAGGCGAGAATAGGTTAGACTTCAATGCATAAGTATTTCGTATGGACTGTAGTGTAAGATAAGCTGATTTACAGACAGAATTCTCGATTAGGATTTGTCTTAATTGTACATTCATTAAATACTATCATTGAATATGTATAGCCTAAATACCCCCTGAGTTTGAGATTTTGCAAAATATCTCCCTTTCCTGACTTTTTTCCTGTATGCGCAAAGAGTCTTATTTTTACCTGACTTCGCGCTTTGCATTTTACTTATTATTAAATTTTGAGAGTTTTAAGAAAATATCCTAATTTATATCCTTTACATAGAGGCATAAACTATACTAAAATTTCATTTTTTGAATTCTAACCTAGGCTATTCAACCCAATTGAAACTTTTTTCATTATATTTAATTTAATATAAGCAAGTTTTAAAAAAAAATTATTAAAAATTAAATTATTAATTTAGGTATTTAAAATTTAAATAAGAATACATTCAAGATTGCTTACAGCTGCCTCTCCTTGCACAAAGCCACCAGAATATTCGAGTGATTGGCTCGGATCGAATTCTACCTCAGGTATATTACACTGTTCGCCAACTTGGGCATCATTGCTCCGTTGATTAGGCTGGACATACTCTTCGCCTGGCTTATACTCCTGCTTATAGATTTGCTCACCCGGCCTAGTTCTTTCTTTTCCTGCTATATCCTCCTCATCTGGACTCGCCTCGTAAATGGGTCCTTCTAGTATTTTGGACTTAACATGGCCGCTGTTTAGAATTTCTCGAGTTTCGATAATTTTAGGTATAATTCTCTCGAATAGTTGTCTTTCTTTAACTATTTTACGTCTGATTACAAGAATTGGTTTATTCCAGCGCTGATTAATAACTTTTCGTTTCTGCATAAACACGCGCTTCCTTTTGCCCGGTCTGGTCATTATACTGGTCACTATATATTTTTCAGTATAGGGTTCGTACTAAAATAAATTACGAACATTGCAAAGTATAGTTATTTAAAAATTGTTATTTTAATTTTATTTAAACAAGATTATTTATTATATTCAAATATAGATAGCTAAATAAGAAATCGCCATGGTGTAATAAACATTCTTGATCAGTCCTAACCATTAATCTGGACTTAATTCAAAACAATTTACATAAAGTTTAGGAAAGCAAAAATTTTACATATATAATCTGGATACTATCTTAGATAATAGAATAACTTCACAAAGCTCTTTTAATTAACCTGCTAATCTAGTGAATTAGCCTAATCAATTAACTTTCTTTTATTATTCAAATAACTACAATTTAAAAATAATGAAAAAATCTATTCACCAAGCTCATTTTGGCAATAGTAATTATAATTTTAAGCCAGCCCAAAGATTATTTCACTTCTAATTCTCTTTTTTCTCTATAAAACTGCAGCTAGTTCGATTAAACTTGATAATTTGATATAAAATATTAACACGATTCTAACAGCCAAAAGCATTACCTTCTCCTTAATGTTGGGTTTCAGGTCTTTTTCTTCCACTTTAAAATTCTCCTCGTGCATATCTATTCTTTGGATCTCTTTGTAGGGCGATTCCTCTTTCTTGCGCTCAACCATTTTCAGCTGTGGCTCACCAGTAGTCGCCGGCACCGGTTCAAGCAATCTATGCCTGGGCTGATTCAAGTTATAAGCTTGCATATTACCTCTGTTACCTCTCGAATCACCAAATGGACTTCCTGGCCCATGAGCCTTATCTAGAGCTTCGGGCGCAGCAGCATTTTTCTGACGAGGCGGATCTGGCTCATATTTTGGCCCGGTTAGTTCACCTTGCGACTCCAAACTAGGCGGTTCCATCTGATTAACACTCTTTAGGCCAAAGTATTGATAATCGGCGCTCGAAAAATGCACTAAACCTGCAATTGTTTAAGAAAATTAATATTTATATTAATTATTAATTCTTAATTTTTTTTAGCATTATATGTATTTAAATTTTTGCATTTCTTATTTTTTAATTTATTTTCTCTCACAATTTAAATAAATTATTAAACATGCTGATATTTTTGGCAACATTTTAATCATGGTAGTATTTTAAAAAAAAAAGATTTAATACATTAAAGTGCAATTGAATTTTTTGTCTTTTTTTCAAAAAAATTATGTTTATTATACCAACTCATCAAATATGGATTTCTATATTTAATTAAATTCAATGTAAATATAAAATGTTTGGTCTTTTAATTAAATAAATAATTTTATACTTTAGTTAATATAAATTACGATTAAATAAATATAAGATGTTAAGTTTTTAGAATTTAGACAAAATTTTACAGAATATTCTCCAGATTTCAATTGGAGACGAGTATCGGACACAATAACAGCATGTTATTCTAGGTTGAATCCCCTTATTTTTCTAGCCCTGGTCAATTTAATAATTGGTTTATCTATAAACAATTTTTAAAAGTTCAGTTTATTGAAACGTAAACTCATAATACCAGTCCTAAATCTCATAAGCAATGTCTATTATTGTCACAACATGTGTAATAAATGCAATTTTAGTTGATAATAATATACTAGATAGATAAAGCCAATACAATGGATAAATTATTTTTGACGTAATGTTAGAAAAAGAAAATAATTAAAATTTTAATATAAATTGTAACTAATTTTGTAATATAAAATGAAAAAATGAATAATTTTTTCTTTTATTGAGTTATTAACAATATAATTAATCATGGATAAAAGAATGAATAAGAAATGCACTTAACACTAATTTAATTTCTCACACTATTTCATTGTCGCACGCAATCTCATAGTTATGTAAGTTTTGCTTTTGAAATTATCAAGTGCATATTAAGTAATAATATATAAATTATATTGGAAAATATTGGTATAAAACGAATTAACGTAATTTATAATCCTTAAGTACATATCAAGTAATCAGATATAAATTATATTTATTATTAGTAGAGATGAGCAGAGGCCAGGCCAAGGCCATCCCTATCTCCTAAAATTTTTAAAAAAATACTCCTCCCTGATCGACCTGCTAAAATAATGTGTTAAGTATATTGAGTTGATTATTTCGTCGATATCTCAACTCTATTTTGCTTTTTTTGCACTCTCTGAGTCTGGGCACCCCTGGAATTGTAATACTCCCTAACATACCCAAGGTTTATACTAGAGGCCAGACCTAGGCCGAGGCTTATAGAGGTCATGCTAATGCCCATGCCTAGTCTCGTTAAATATTTACACCAACATTTTGAGCTTACTAGGCCGGGGATTTTCGGGCCTGTGCTCATCACTAATTATTAGACAAAATTAATTTATAAAAATGAAACTAATTTATATTTTCTATAGACATTTAAGATGAATATAATGTTAATTGAAAACTTTGCACCCAGAATGTAATAAATTATTTGGAAATTTTTATTTTCATCCAGGCACAATAATTTTTATTGTTTGTCGCGAAAACAATTGGCAATTTAAATCATTATTTATTGCTTTTTCAATGTATCTTCAGTTTATTTCTAGTGCAAAATAAGCAAGTTTAATTTGATGTAATTAAAATTTTCAACTAATGTGAAAATAGAGTATATATATATAAATTTTAAAATTTTTTTTATTTCAATCAAGATTTTGATTTTAATATATAAAAAATAACGGAGAAATTTTAATCCCAAAAGCTATGAAGGTGCTAAATTTTTCAAATATATTTCTGGTTTTTATCTTAGTAATCGGAGCTATGGCAAATTATACAGCAGAAGATATAAAGAATATGAAAATGTATTTTTGTGGTAAATATTGCGATAACATTGCTAATTTTTATAAAATATTTTATATTAAATTTTTATTATAATGTTTTGCATAAATCACAGGTGAATGCAAAGATCAAGCTGTTAAAAAGGATTTGATTAACTATGGCCAATGTGTTAGTGAATTGTACCCGGAACACGCAAATCAAGCAAGACAAATACGCACAACATATAAAGATGATCATGAAAAGTGCTTTGAGGAAATTATGAAGCTTGGTCAAGAATTTATGACAGTCCATCCAGATGCTAGACCTAAATTTGAGGATTGCTTCCATAAGAATGTCAACAAGGATCATCTTGTTAATTGCCACTAATTCAACAAAATAAGTTATTTAAATAATTTAAAAATTAATTTTCACTTTTGTTATTATTTCATTGGTTTTAAATAAGAATATTTATCAAGTTGAATATTAAATAATTTTTTTTATTTACCTTGCATGATCATTTTAAATGGATGGAGCAAAATTTACTTTTCATCATTAACTTTAAGTTTTTATATTAGATTAATATTTAACCGTCAAACAAAAAACTCAAAGCTAATGAGTGAAATTAAACTTTTGCTCGGTTCAATTTAAAAGATTCTCTACTGTATATACTTTTAGCATGTTTACTTATATGATTTTAATATATTAATAAATTACATATTAATAATTCTGAATACGGTAATCTTGCATTGCAGTCGTGAAGACAAATAATTTGTTAGATATAAATTAGCTTACGTTCGTTTATATAATATGTTGATATAGATTAGTTTGGATTTCGAATAGACTACCCTAATATGCAGTAATTAGACAAGAGATTATGCAATATATCAAATACACAATAATATGAAAAATTATCCTTTATTATTCGTAATTAGAGTATTTCAGTGTTGTGTCGTTTTAATGGGAACCCTCCAACCCAGACATTATCTTGAAATACTACTCCTGAAAAGTCTGTGGAATAAAGGCCATTTTTATCTCTTAGATTAACTCATTGTTTGTATAAATATGTACTTTAAATAAGTTTAATAAATTTGAAACATTTCTAAAATCAATGAATTTAATAAATATATGTTTATTCACTGAACCATTGCATCATTATTTCAACTTTACACTACTCCCTTAACTAATAATACTATCCTGTATATCAACATAATTTTCTGAAAAACTTCATTTTAGGTATCTCGAGAGAAGATCTGCTCTAACCTCATTTTCCTACAAGAATTAATATATTGAATATCTAATGTATAATATCTGTTCTATTATTTAATAGGCAAAGTTTTACTAGATAAATGAAAATAAAATTGGATTTTCTTTTTATTATTTATTTATTAATTATTATTTTTATTTATGAGAAGTGTGTCTTAATAGAAGTGCCCTTTTTTTGCTTTATATTGAAGTGACTCAACAAGACGTTCATTTTGAAAAAGTTGTTGTGACCCATACTTTCTTTCAGAACTTAAGTTGATCTTATTTAAAACTATAGTTTATAGCTGGAATTGCGCAGTGATGCCTTGTAGCAGATCATTTCCATGTTAGATTTTAAGTTGTATAATTTAGAAGTTCTGGTTGATGCGATAACACATTGACAGACATGCCGAATAAGTTAAGCAAATCTTCAAGATGAGATCTTAGTTGATTTTGTGCAGATTCTGTTGCACTAAAGTTGTATTTTATTAGCTTTAAATATTAGGACTGAATTTTAGTTAATATATTAAGAGTCACATTATTCATGACTTGAACGTTTGTAATACTACTTCAATGTATATATCCTGTATCTAATTCAAATGAGCAGTTTTTCGATTCTCTGAAAAGACCAGTAGCCAAACTGTATAATGTCAAGTGATAAAGACTATATTTTTGTCATCCAGATTGTGCAGTTTATATTTCTTAATGGTTATTTCTAAGATAGTTTTCAAGTAATTTTAAAAAGATGTGAAATGAATTTTCAAATTTTGCTTAAAAATGGTTTGTTGTAATTCATAAACTCAAGATATTTTTAATTTATCCAACAGCTACAAACTGTTTGAATATATCACATGTTTAAATCACATTTTCGATTACAAACATAAATTAAGTCTCGAAAGGAAAAAAAATTGTTTAATAATTTTAAGAACTTGCTTGTATTACAGGTTTTGCATTATATTTATAACTAATAAAAGAATAATTTATTTACTTATGATAACGAGTTTATTAATGTTTATTTATAGATTCTGGTTTATTTAATATGATTTTATTTAAATTAATTAATATGCATCTTGATAAATAGTTAATCATATATGCAAAACCGCTATTATAATAGATAAAAGAATTAACTAGTAATGCACTTTACACTAATTTCAGTTCTCACACTTTCTCCATAGTCACACGCAATCTCATAATTAAGTAAATTTTGATTTTGAAATTAGCAAGTTAATATTAAGTAATCAAAAATAAATTATATTTATTATTAGACAAAGTTCATGCTCAAAATGAAACTAAGTTATTTTTTCATAAACATTTATTATACTTTTCTCTTATAATGTTATGTGAAAACTTTGTACCTTGAATTATTAAGGAATAATTATTGTCATCCAGGCACCAATAATTTACAATTTTTTATCGCGAAAACAATTAACAATTTAACGCATGATTTACGGCCTTTTCAGTGTATCTTCAGTATATTTTTAGTTCAAAATTAGAAAGTTTGTCATGTTTAATAAGATGTTGCACTAAATTTTCCACTTATCTGAAAATATAGTATATAAAGAATTTTATTTTTTCTTATTTCCATCAAGATTTTTGATTTTAATAAATAAAACATAGCTGACAAATTTCAATACCAAAAGCTATGAGTGTGCTAACTTTTTCAAGTATATTCATAATTTTGGTCTCAGTTATCGGAGCACTAGAAGATAATGCAGCAGAAGAACAAAAGAATATGAA
>JAQFXN010002505.1:0-12545 GCA_034693365.1 Liacarus xylariae
GGAATATATAAATCTAATGATTTCACTTAAAATATTTATATACAGTTTATGAATTTTTAATGAAAAATTCTGAAACTATAAATTTTTAATTTAATAAGAATTTAATAATATCAAGAATTATAGGCAATAATACATAATATTTTGGACCCCTCCTAAAGGTAGTTAGAATTTTTTGTACACACTAGAATTTTTCATAGCATCTTCTTTTGGGCCAATTAAAGTTTTAGAATTGAAATATTTCCATTTTTAATCCTAAGGTTCATAGATTTCCATTGTAAGTAATTCTTTAAATCAGTTTATTGGCACATCAATATATACTTTAATTATTTTGATATATTTATTGTTATTTATCTTACTGATAAATATCTGGTACAATGTGTATCATTATTAAAGACTATACCACTACTGTCATATAAATATCTAAAGTTTACATGTTTTACGAATACAAGTGATATCTCTACATGTGCGTCCTGTTCATGAATTTAATGTTCATTAATATTTTATAAGAATTATTTACTGAATTATAAAACAATTAGTGAGGTATTTTTTATACATGTTTTGTTTATGCGTATTTTGTGTATAAACCCTAATTCGTCCATTGTTACCCTATGATTAAATACTATTTAGTCCTATCTTATAGTATTAATAAGTAATATTTAGTCCTAAGCTGGTGTATGAAAAAGTCATATTTAGTCCCATGCTGTCGTATGTATAAATCCTAATTAGTCAACTGTAGTCCTGTGTATAAATACATTTTAGTCCTATCTTATACAGTGATTAAGCCCTAGATGGTCCTATGCTGAAGTATGTATGAGTTCTAATTAGTTTACTGTAGTCCTATGTGTATGTCCTATTTAGTCCGATCTTATACTATGAATAAGTAATATTTAGTCCAATGCTGGTGTATGAATAAGTCCTATTTAGTCCCATGCTGTCGTATGTATAAGTTCTAATTAGTCAACTGTAGTCCTGTATATAAATACATTTTAGTCTTATCTTATAGAGTGATTAAGCCCTAGTTGGTCTTATGCTGTATTATGTATAAGTTCTAATTTGTCTACTGTTTTCCTATGTGTAGGTCCTATTTAGTCCTATCTTATACACAGAATAAGCCCTAGTTGATCAGCTACTGTACTGTATTTTCTATTAGTTTGACATTATGTTAGTGTATTTTCTTTTTGTAGGATATATTGTTAGTATATTTTCTCTATGTTAGGTATAAAGTTAGTATATTTTCTCAATTTTAGTTATAAAGTTAGTCTATTGTCTATTTCTTTAGTACAAAGTTAGTGTATTTTCTCTTGGTTTGCTATAAAGTTAGTCTGTTCTATCTTTGTTTGATATAAAGTTACAGTATTTTCTATTTTTTAGTATAAAATTAGTGTATATTCTATTTTTCTGGTATAATCATAGTCTGTTCTCTCTTTGTTTGGTATAAAGTTAGTCTATCTTATCATTGTTGGGTAAAAGTTAGTGTATTTTCAATTTCTTTAGCATAAAGTTAGTGTATACTCTATTTGTCTAGTATAAACATAGTCTATTGTCTATTTCTTTAGTATAAATTTAGTCTATTTTTTCTTTGTTTGGTATAAAGTTAATGTATTTTTTCTTTATTTAGTATAACATAAGTGTATTATCTATTTCTTTAGTATAAAGTTAGCGTATATTCTATTTGTCTGGTATAAAATTATTCTATCTTCTCTTGGTTGGGTATAAAGTTAGTGTATTTTCTATTTCTTTAGTATAAGGTAAGTGTATAATCTATTTTGCTTGTATAAAGTTGTTATTTTCTCTTTGTAGGGTATAAAGTTAGTGCATTTGTTTAGTAAAAAGTTAATGTATTTTCTCTTTGTCTGGTATAATATTAGTGTATTTTTTCTTTATTTAGTATAACATTATCATATTTACTATTTATTTAGTATAAAGACAGTGTATTTTCTACTTATAGTTTATTGAGTTAGTCTAATTTGTATTTATTTTTGTAATTATATCTCTGTTTTGTGGTAGTGCACTATCAATAGTAATATTAAGCGAATAACAGATGGATATAAATGTGAATTCTCTCTCTATTTGATATAATGTTAGAACAAATTCCTTGTGGGTACTGTTATGTTAGAGTATTTTCGATTTTATTAGCGAAATTTCATGTTATCTGCTCTATTTGATAAAATATTAGTGTAATATCGTTTTCCACTAAAGTTTTAGAATATTTTTATTGTGTTTTCAGTAAAATGTTAGTTCATTTTTCTTAAATTAACTAATATATTACAGTATTTTTCTCTATTTTCAAATATATAGATTATATTCTTTAAGTTAATTAAAATATTAATGTAAAATCCTGAAAGATACTGTATCGGACTCCATTATTAATGTAAGAAAATACATAATCGCAAAGGTACTGTGTATAGGACGTAATTGATGTAATATATATAAAATAAACCTATAATTCCAATATTAGAATCGGGTTCTTTGTATGTGTAAACTTTACATACAACGTTCTTATAAAAAGTTATAATAAAAAGATTTATTAAAAAATTATTTATTTTAATTATATCAAATTTTATTTTTATACATTGAATTTAATAGTAATATGTCTGAAAAGTAATTATATTTTATAATTAGTTTCTTAACATTTGGTTTAATTGTAGGAATTGTCGGTCGATTATGTTTTTAATTTCTTGCAGTGGAGCTTGTGTGTCCTGATAAATCGATCTATTATGATTAAGACGATGAACAAAATTTCTCCGGTTCAATCGGTCTTTAGATTCATTTAGAGCTATGTTGGCATTCGCTAACGAGTTTTGCATTTGTTTTATGAATGCCTCCTGTGTTGTGTTCAATCCATGTATTTCTTTTAGTAGTTGATTCTCTTCCGAAGGCTCATCTCCTAGAATGTTGTCGAAGTTGCCAGAAAGAAATTCCATATCGTTATCATCTGCAAAATCTTTGCTAACAGCTGCTGTGTCTATATCCGCAATGGATGTCTGACCCTCCACTATGACCTCGTGTGGTGAAATTTCTATTTCGAATGGTTGTTCATCAGCTGGAGTGAGACGTGGACGTGTTGATAACATTTTATCAAATGTCTGATCGATAATTTTTGTCTTTTGATTACTGAGCCACATAAGGTATTGTCTAATAAAGATAGTTTTTTCTTAGGTGAACCTTTCGAGGTTGAAGGTTGCGAGTCCATCTTTGAATTGAGAATACAAAAATAGGCCTCATTAAGTGAGAAATCTTTTCTCTAAATCTTAGTTAGTGATTAAATCTCAGATATTTTATTTGATTGGTTTTTATTTTAAATGAAGAAACAGTTTTAGAGTTTGGATTCAAATTTAATTAGTTCTGGTAATGTTTACATCGTATTTTGTACAATTGATTAAATATCTAAGATGATCAGAGTATAAGTGACTCCATCGTCTGTACCGACTTTTCGTACTATATTAAAATTTTTCTCAGTAATTCGGCATATCATGATCTCCCTTATTCCTTCATTGATGATTAGTTCAGCAATTTGGTCGATCTCATAGTTATTAATTTCTGCCATTATCGGGGTGATTGTGCTAACAATATTAGCCCCCTAACTGCTAACTTAGTCGACAATACATAGTGTTGGATAGCGATTTTATGAGACATCTTTAACCTTTTCAAATAAGATTTTCATTATAAACGGTTAGCTTTGAATAATTCATTAATCATTGAGTTTCGATATTGTATTTAGTAATTATAAACAATTGTTCAGATGAATTCGAAATCTTTATTCAATTAACTAATAAACTATATCATATTCTTTAAATTCATTATTAAATTACATTCTATAAGATTACAATAAAACATTTATCATTAAAATAATCCGTAAACAGTAGAGGTTGTTTAAATCGTGTGAGATAAGTCCTTTTAATTTTTTTTCATTCATTTGGATCAACATATTTCGGAGTAGTTAGATCCACAGCATTCCACATTAGCTAATTGAGCGCAGATATGAGACTCTCAAAGTGTGAGACAGTATCTTCTCTTTTGGATTTAACGACTCGTTTGCTGATTGTCCAAGTACAATACGTCATGACATCTGAACCCCTTACGGATTTGGATGATGTATCATCTTCATTATCTGTTTCTATCGGTATTGACTTTTTTTTGGCCTCTCTATTAGCAAGCCAACGGGAGTACCATCCCATGCCTTCTGTTCCTTTGATCGAATAATCGATCCACTCTGCAGTTGTTATCCCTTTTGTAACTACTAACGGCGGATCCAGTGTCAACAAGTGTTGGAGTAACTTATCTATTTTCTCGGTTAATCGATAATTATACCGAGCATTCCTAAGGTGGGCGTAATCATCTATTGCCCCCCTTACGTTTGCAATGAATACATATGCATAGTCTATTGCTGTGTTCTGTTGTTCCTTGTCTGCTTTTCGACAATATTCTTCTATATTACTTTCAGTTTGATCGAGTTGTCTTTTAATCTTTAACTCGTATTTAATGACTTCTAAATCCATTGGGATTGTTCTTTTTATACCTGAAATATGTCAATTCTATTGTTAATAAATATATTCTGTTAATTTCTTTTTAATTTATTAATTATTTTTTTTAATATTAAACATTTATTGGAACTTTATTAATAATGAAATTATTTATTTTGTATAACAATCTGATTTATTCTTTATTCATTGTATAGCTTTTATTGTTTTCTACAGGACTTTATATTTCATAACAATTATAATTCAGTGCGTGTATTTTGGCTATTTTATCCTTGTATATGTAAGTTATTTCAGCTCAGAGATTGTTATTCCATTGAGACATTGTATATGTACTTCTAAATACTCAATCAGTTTCGAATATTAAGTGATTACTTCACACATATCCTTAAAGATTTGATTTAATGTCCAGGCTTGTTTCTTAGTTTGTAGATTTAAAATTATCTCATCAGTGAGCTTAAGGACTTTATTGTAAAGCAACTTTTTATTGTTTCTTTAATAATCACAAAATCATTTAATTTCTTGACCAACTGAGTCCGGTGAGTCCATTCTCCACAAGAAATTGAACGTTTGATTCTTTTCATTTTAAGGCTTCTGAAAAATTCATCCTCTAATTCATATTGCTTCATGATGTCCGCTAAGTTACTGGTCTCAGGCGTTGTCAACCATTTCTTAATTCTGTGTTTCATTAGTTTGGTAAGTTCTTTGTTGGCAGTTGATTTATGAACTGTTTCACATGGTTGTTCTATCGATTGATAGCTTATTGGCCGTTTTATCAATCGCCCATATCTACTGTAGATGGTCGCAATGTCTGAAGACTTCACATCTGTTGTGTTATCAAAACTCGTTTTCTTGGATATTCTATTGAATATAGTTAGAATTTTTTGAATTTATTACGTTTGATGTAATGGATATGTGTAGTTCTAGAATAATCTTTCACCAGTTATGGCTGGATGGACTTCTCAAACCCCCCTACTTACAGTTGACCGCGATATTTTCATAAGGATTCTTACGGCTTAATCAGCCTGATAAGCATCTCATCAGAGACCTCCATACCCGCTAACACTTCCACTTCTCTTCGTTGAAGAGGATTGATTGTGACACGATAATAGATACTTAGGTCATTGAACGAGTGAGCGTCCCTGTATCAGTGAATCAATATATCATCATGTGTCTAAGTCATCTATCTCCATCGAAATCAAGTAAGAATTTCTTTTTGTGTATATTAACTTAATTGTTAATGATTTGGACGTTTTGTATTTTCATATAATTGTATTCATATTTATTTATTTTAGATATTAATTTATACATTAATAAGTTTATATTAAACATCTTGGGTCTGAATTGTTATTCTATCGAAAAAATGACAATGTCGATTCCTTTTTAGTCATCGTGTTCCAAACTCAGTAGAGAAGCCATGTTTTGCTTCTACTAGATCTAATTGTTGACCAGAGTCTGTAAATTCTGATCGATTGGTGGCATCATACGGTATAGGTTTTTGAATAAATCACATTTATTCGTGTGGACAATCCATTCAGTCATTGAACATTTTCCTATCTCCAATGGTGGGTCCAAGACCAATGTTACATGTCTTAGCAACTCTATCTTTGCTTTAACAATGCGTTCGTTTTCAACAGTTTTGGTTAAATCATACTGCATTATGGCTTCTTCTGCCTCGTGAAGAAATCCTATGGCTTCTTCTGCCTCGTGAAGAAATCCTATGGCGTCGCTTAGATCAAGATATCGATCTTTCCAAGTGTGTCGGTCGTTTCTTGAACTAATTGACAGCATTCTGCGAGCAAATCTTTTCTTTTCGTTTACTACTATTTTGATTAATCGCATGTTCATCGGTACTCCAAAATTCATTTCTGAGATTATTTTAATTAAGTAAAAGTCATCCAGTGATTCAAGATTACAGATTATAGTTATTTAAATAATTAAGCATTTCTTTGTTTAATATTTCTTTTATTGAATAAATTCGAGTTACATAGTTGTATATAAATAGTTTTAATCCTAAATGTATAGATTAGTTGTTAAGGCCTGGAGGGCAGTAGAGCATACTATTCGCCTCTCGTAGAGTTGAGCGGCGTCTCATGTATTCCGCCAAATATTCGCGGTATTAAATGACATGACCATTGTTGTCCTCACTTATTTCGGTGAACCTTTCGAATCCGATGGCGTCCAGTTTAACCATTAAATCATGATTTATCAGATTCGCTTTTTCTGTGAATGACCATTGCCTCTGGAGCGTAATGCATAGCGATGTTGATTGTATAGGACAGTTTAGTTAGCTTTGCTCTCAATCTCAGGCTGATAATTGAGTTTCTGGGTCTTCGGAAAATTCTTGCCAATTTATCTCCTTGTTCCTACAAGAGGATAACCAATCGGGTTATGTTAAAGTCAAACACTTGATACCGATACACTAATGAGAAACAAACTTATTCAATACCGAATTGTGTGTCTTTTTGTTTAGAAGTATATCAATGAAAGAAATCATATACATATTTTAGACAAATTATTTTATTATACGTTTTGTGCGATACAAGTTAATTAGTACATATTCTAGTAGATACATACTTATGAGTATGATATCTGCTCAGAATTAAATTGTTGACTGTTTATAATTAAGTTATGCTCGTAGAATTATGTTTTAATTTCGGTAAATGTTGGTCAATATCAGGATAGGATTAAGAATTTCAAAGAGAGTAAGTTTCGTAAACTTTTTCCATCGGCTGTATGTATTAGTGATATAATATAAAAATTTTCGTAATTGATGTAATATAAAAATTTTCATTCAATAGGGTTAAATTCATATTGGTGTAAAATAATCTTATGCGAGTAGGATTTTCTTAAATTCCGTTAAATGTTGACCAGTGATTCGCACGATTACCCATTTGGGTAAAATATTTTGTGTTATTAGGACTTCATTTGTGTGTTAGGATTGATTTCCTTATGATGACATATCCCATACACAACTACAGTACTTAAAAAGTTAGTTTAGGGAATGCATTATTTTCATTTGTGAAAATATCCAATAAAAAATAATGAGATTCACATTACAAGATATTAGTGTTATTATAATTTATTTGATTTCAAACCAAATGAAATATTATTTAAATTAATGTCTATTAAATGTATTGCAATTGTAGGCAAATTTGAGGATTTTAAGTAACTTTTTATTTGAATGTCTCAAATCATAAACTCCTTTACTTTTATGGCAATAAAGCATGTGAATTAATTAAGTACCAAGAATGAGCGCAAAATTTGAATGGTGTTCATCACTGATGTTGACCCATATCAGGGTCTTTAGATTGAGAATTTCAAAAAGTGTGAGGTTCATCATCTTTTTCCATCGGCTGTAATTATTAATGACGTGATAATGCATGATTATAATGGATGAATTGTTTTATATTGAAGCTTCTAATCTGTTTTAGCCGCACCATTGAAAAGACGTTTTCTGTTATTACGTCGTCTAATCAATTCTTTTTCTTTTTTTAATATTCTTTAAATTGTGGTTCTGTATGAATTATATCTCTTATCCACTGGAAATATTGTTTAGCTTCCTCATCAGGCTTAGTTTGTAACTTGTTATTAACTCTCATTTTGAATAGGCGCACTGCTAATCGCGAGTCAATGATCGGATTAAAAAAAGTATCTCTCGAGCAAAATTCTTGTATTTTAATACCAGCACCGGCAAATGAGAAGTCTTTTAATTTGATTGCGTTGTTCTGGCCGCGCACTTATTGGAAGAATCCTTTGTCATACTGTATGTCCACTATTCTTTAACGTTTCTTTGCGTTAAATTCAGGATTGTCAAATATAACTTCATATTTGTGCCTATTTTAGTATAATTATTCAGATAGAACTTCACTTTTTCTCGGAATTTATCCAGCTCTATCCCGGAACTCACCATATTTGCTGTAATTCCCGTAAATGTGAATTTAGTTTTATATAATTTAAATTATTAAGTACCTTCGCTTGGAAGATACAACTATCTTCAGGTCCATATTTCGTTTTCATTTTATACGTCGATATGGCTACTCAGGCCGGTAACATTATCTCTGGGAGTGTGGCCGAGTGAACTAAGGGCTTAATAGGCAATCCTGCCCTGGGTGAGCAATCTTTCTCTCTGAGCTTAGATTGTTGGGCCTGGGGTGGGGCAAGATCACCACTGACCCAAACATAGGGTTGTCAATTGGTAGTATGCGATCAGCTATCGCTACGAGCCTCGCTGCATGAAGGGCTCAGGTGTGTTCTTTCAAAGTGACACCATCCTCGCTGTCATACCTCTGAGTTAAGCAGTGATCCCTATCTGGGTTGAAATCCGCGGTTGTGCAGGGAGAAGGTCCCCCTAAAAAGAGATTGGATAAAAAAAGGCTGGCAACCTTTGATTAGTATTATTATTAGAAACCATTTTGACGTCAAGTCCTAATGGTTCGTTTTTTTTGGGAATTACTGCATTCTCATAGAACAGTTCTGAATACAGATCTCTATTTTGATTTCATATGGGTTTCTTCTTGCCGCGTCTAGTCTTTTCAAACCTTAGTTTTTTATTATGAATGGATTCATTTGATTCTAATTTGTTTGATGTTTCTGAAGACGTAAATTGGTGTTGCATATCTGACATGGCAGCTTGGAAAAATACTTGTTAATTCTTCTTTGGAAAAGCTTATATAGACGTTTCGCTAGCGCTGTATACTTTATTTGTAATTGATAATGTCTGGTCAGTAACTCATCTACTTCTCGTCGGATATTGAGGTCCCAAACGAGTTGTTTTAATCTCTTAATAGCTTTACTGTGATATTTAATGCTATCCAGATTTCTAAACTTGTAATACTGATTTCAATAATTCTTGTCTGTTGCAAATGGCAAAAATTGTCGATTCATTCAACCGTTAAAGTTTTCTATTTTTCTGAAATGTTTTGTACTATAGTCTGATGATTTTCTGCACAAAACACATGATTCATATAAGTTATGTCTTTTGACACACTTTATTTTATTAATGTCAATCACTAGTTGAAGCGACGCCTCGCGCATTTCAATCTCTCTGTTTAGTTTAATACACCTTTCTTCTTCCTGTTTTAGGTCAAAGGTGTCAAATATATTTGGAGATAACGTAAACCAATGTTTCTTCAAATTCTCATACTCGTACCAAATATATATATGTCTATCTATTAATTCATTTAATTCACTGCGAAATAAAGTGTTATTTTTGTAAAATTCTCTTTTAAAATATTTTTAAGAATATTATGTTGAGCACTTGATAGTAATTCTTTTGAAAGTATTCGATCCTCAAATTGTTTATAATTAGTATATTTAATTACACTAAGTCCATAATTGTCTTGGTAAAATTGGTAACCCATTCAATGTGTAAGTTTATCTGTAGAATTTTTCTTTCGTCTAATATTATTATTATCAAATATTATTATTATTAATCCATTATTAATCCATTATTATCATTATTATTATTATCCTCTATTATTATTATCCTTTATTATTTTTATCTAATATTTTATCCAATTATTAATCTTCACTTACGCAATGGCATCAGTAGATCCTGTGAATGACAAACGAAATCTTTACACCGGCTTGGAGATAAGATGATAGTGTAAGAGAAAATAAAACAGCCTCTGTCCGCTTTCGGCTGATCGCTATGCTCGGACAAATGAAAAGATTTCGCGTCTCGAGTGTTGAATCGTCAATTTACCTGGTCGCCGACAAGTTCAGAATCTGCGAATCGAGGGATTGACCTATTGGGTTTCATTAAAAAACAAGGAATCTCTTCTATAGCATGAGGACTGTTCAGCGTTATCAGCAAGAGATCAAAATATTCCCTCCAATTACCCAAATAACCTACACCCAAGATCTCGGCTTTACTAGAAGTAGGACTGTTCATCGTCCGCCTGCTGTCAAGAAATCCTGAGCTTCAGCTCATCATGTGTTCAAAGAATAGTGAACATGCGGTAGGATATTCATATCCTACTCCGCCAACTGCCACCCTCTGATCACCAATTTTTCTCGGTACAAGATCTCTACTTTATCAGAACAGAACTCTTCATTGTCCGCCTGCTGTGTAGAGACCATGACTTTTGGATCATCCAGTGACCAGAGAGTGATGAGGCATGAAACGAAATGGGATTGTCGATCATCCCAACTAGCTACCATCCATTAATGCCGCGTTCTCTGGCTCTTCTTTCCATAGTATTGCGTATCCGCTCGCCTAATCCTGCGTGCGTGGCCGTGTCCCATACGGCCCGAATCCAAAGCCAACTGGCATAACGCCCTTCCCTCAGATTCATCGCTTTCTTTCAGTCAGCGCAGGTCCCAAGTCCTGTCCACTACTTGGTCATAAGTTGTTCTGCGTGGCTGACCAGACTCGAGCGGTTAAGTCTTGGATTGGTACTCGGACCCAATAACCGGTACGCTACAAAACTAATAGGGCGAGTCGTCTTATATGCCGAGGTACTCATCTCCTCGAAGTGGTCATTATTGGACCACTAAACTATCGGAAGTCGCATTCCAACCCATACCTACTGTTCGGTCCATCCTAGCGAGATCTGTGTAGAGAGGGAAACAATCTCCTGGTTCGGCACCATGCCCGAAGGCTTGGTAACGCACCCTGAGCTAAACCTGATTAACATTAAAGAAAGAACGAACAAAGGCTTACTTGTAAAAGAGTTTATTCAAAAAGAAAGCTTTAAACAAAGGAATACAAAAATCAGTGATACGTGTTCACACACTTGGAACTAGAATTCGAATTTCCAGAGAGAGCTCTCAACTCTGTATATATATCTCTTAGTTTTCAGATAATAATAATAGTGCGCATATGCGCCTAAATTGTTTGTTAATCCCATCACCTATTCTGATTAGAGGCTCAATAGACCTCCTATATGGGTATGGATAAGTATTGGTTTATATCCGATTGACGCAAATGCGTCTTTTATTTGAATAGCAAAATCCTATTACCTCAATTCTACGTGATTACCTAAAGGCTTCATATTTAAATGCAAATATGTTAGAGTTAATGTCTAACATATAGGTTCAGTTATTCTGAACCTCAAAAGACATTCATAATATCGGATGATAATAGTAATTATGATAGTGTTTAATATAATATATTTAACCATAGTGTTAATCATAATAGCGTTTATAATTCTGTTTGTAATAATTTATATCATAATAGTGTCCATTATATTAGTGTTTATAATAAAGGACTTAATATAATATTAATAAGCTTTATCTTCAGATCAATAGGTATTCACCACAAGAGAACACTTAGATAAGCCCTGACCTCTGTATTCTTAAATAAGCCTAATAGGTATGCACCACAAAAAGGCTATCTAAGCGTAGGTCTTATGAGCACTAATATTTATACACCACAAAAAGTGTCATGTCTCCTAACTAAACTGTCTAATAATACACTGCACTTACAAAATACATGACAATATACATGATAATATTACTGTTTTCTTTGAAAGCGAATTTTAAAAAACATGATTAATTTATAATAAGCAAGATTTCTATTGAAGATATACAAACTACAGTAGTAAATGCAGAATGATTTTTGTCATTACTATTTTTATGTATAAAAACTCAATTGTAAACTAGTTACAATTTATTTCTGCACAGCTACTTGACTATCATTTAGTGCATTAGCTAATTGTTATTGAATTTGACTAACAATGATCGAAAGCTGAATCACTACATCAAATAATTTGATTAAAATTATTTTTATAAAGAAAGAGTTTCTATGAATTACTCACATGCTTTCAAACTATCATTTAGTTGTCGTTTACAGTTTATTCAATTATAAAAACATTCAGCCAATACACTAAGAGGTTGTATACAATGTGTACAGAAATAAGTTGCAACTGGTTTATATCCTGTCCTAAATTAGCTAATAGAGGAATCAAATTAATGTTAGATTGTTGTCATTAAACTATTGCAATTCTAATTCGCAATCCAATACAAAAAATAATACACTTGTTTTTAGCGTATTATTTTTTGTATTGGATTGCAATTCTAATTCGCAATCCAATACAAAAAATAATACGCTAAAAACAAGTG
>JAQFXN010002506.1:0-12544 GCA_034693365.1 Liacarus xylariae
ACATTATTGATTAACAATATATGGATAAGTGAAGACAGGAATGATATCGTGTTTAGTTTATAATTGTCTTAATTGTAGATTTGAGTGACCCTTTATATGTTGCTGAATTTAATTAGGGATGAGCAAAGACCTCGAAGTCAGGGAGGGTATAAGGTACTGATAAGAGCCTCAAAATCACAGGGAGGGGGTATAGGAAAGGTTTTCAACTACCATATTCTTGCAGAATTTAATTAAAAATGACTTAATTTAACAGAATTTAACAGAATTCTAGAAAATCATGGTGAACTCTGCAAAAATTTACCTTCAGCGCCGTTTTCTCAAAATTTCTAGAGTGGGTCCTATTTTTTCATCACAATAGGAGGTTATTTTGGTTATTTTTCGAAGACAGGGAGGGGGTATTTTGGCTATACCCCCTATTGGGTATCAATTTAATTGTATTTAAAAAATGCATATGTTGATAAAAAGATTAAGTTAACTAAGCTGAAATATTACAGTTTATTGTTCTTTAATCATTAAATGTAAATTATTAACAAGATTAATTCGAATCAGTCACAGTAATATATACAAGGATATGGTCCTGTCCGGAATACTCCATTGCGTTGTTGTCATATATCCCTATAATATCTCGCCGAAAAACCTATCCTTTTGGACCTTCTACATCTTTAATGTATACTAAGCATCAATTATGTCAGTTAATTGAACATGATTAACTAGTTACTTTAACTTGCGTAGCTGGAGAAAGAAAAAAATTTCAGGGAAGGGTATTTGTTTTGGAGAAATCATAAGGGCCAGATATTTTTTTCTGTGACGTCAATAATTTTGGACAGTGGGTCCAGGGTGTATTTTGAAATCGTGAAATTCTTGTAGTTAATTAAAAATGACGTAATTTATCAGAATTTCGAATAATTCTGCAAGAATTTAAACAAATAATGATGAATTCTGTTAGAATTCTATCAAATGACTAAGTATTTAGACAGAACTTTGAAGAATATGATAAAAACGACAAAAATTTCTTCAACTCTGTGAGGTACCTCGCGGCCCAACTAGGTAGCATCCGGCCAAAATCACAGGGGGGCTGTACCTCCTTTCCCCATCCTTGAGGCTAATCAAAAATTACTCTCATTGGAATTGTTTGAGAATTCCCAATATTTTCCATATTGTTAATAAGTAATTTGTGGATTCATTTTGACTCACACAATATGCACATGGTTACTTGTATAATTTAAATCAAATATGACTTGAAGCAATATTATAATAAAATTGTAACATTTGAGTGTTTATCACTGATTGGGAAAGGAAGAAATTTCAAGTGGGGGGGGGGGGATTTTATTTTTCCGAAGCCAGGAGCGGTATTTCAGATAGTGACGTCATAAATTTTGCCATTCTGGACATAGGGATCCAGGGGGGGGGGGGGGTATTTCACAATCATCAAATTCTTGTAGAATTTACTTAAAAATTACGTAATTTAACAGGATTTGACCAAAATTATCAAGAATTTGTCAAACTGTTAGACATAATTTCACAGAATATTTTTCCCCTCATTTTTACCAAATATTAAATCCTTGACAATATTTGTTACTCTTTTAAGTTTATAAAATTTCGTTTCACTATATTTGTTCCTCTTATTTATAAACTCTCACCAAATGATCTAGACTATTTAGTTTTGTGTATGACTATTTATAGCTCTCTTTGATTCTCTCTATTATAATTGATTAAAGATAATTTACACCCGGCATCATATCTATTTCAGAAGAATCTTCCATGGTAATTTCCGTCCCTTTCAATATATTTCAAAACTGTTGATATAATTTATTCTTCGATAAATGGAATTGATAATTATCTACTTAATTTTGGGAAAGTCAACATGGTTATTAAATAGAAGAATTATTAACTTTACTATCAAAATCTCATAATTTGTTAAATAATATTATCAAGATGAGATATAAATATTTTTTTAGCAGAAAATTCTAGGTCAATTTTGAAATTCTATCAATTAAGCTATAAATTTTTGAAATCGGTTCACAACTTTAGCAATTATAAGAAATCTATCATTTTCTGCTATACATTTTTCACTATATTTACAATCGACAGCATAACTATCTCCCGCAAAATGTTATCATAAAATTTTTATATACTTGATAATTTTTCAAAACCAAAAATAGAATTTATTCCTTAATAAACATAATTTCTAAAAACATATTAATTTTTATTTTAATTATGTATGTTGAGGCGAAACAGTGATAAACACGTGAACCAAAAACAGAAATGACCAAAAAGAAAAATGTCTGCTTGTTAATCTAAGATTCTTTTCTAAAATTTTCAGAATTTTTAAATATCTTATAAGTTATAACAAACTATATAAAGTGCTTAAGATTTTTTTAAGTACTTAACAAGTTTTTTTTATTAATACATGGATTCTCAACAGAGATGTGATCTAGAGGGTTTAATCTGATAAGAGTTTGAAACTTAATCATATTTACTAATACTAATTCTATAGATTTTAATGGAGTTCAATGGAGTTAGTATTAGTAAATATGATTAAGTTTCAAACTCTTATCAGATTAAACATTCTAGATCACATCTCTGATTCTCAATGAAACCAATTAATTATTAATTCATTTGACAAAAGTCTTTAATTATTAATGAAATGAAATCTGAATTCAAGTCATAAATATATTGGTTGAGAGAACACATCGACCCATGAATTCCAGAATGACATGGAAACTGATATTCACAACAAAACCCTATTCTTGGCTCAAGTTTGCAATAAAATAGATTTGTTTTGTACTCTTTTTATAGAAATATTAAATATAATACAAACAAAACCTCTAATAAAACTATTATTTCAAGTCATACAATGGGTTCGCATGGGATTCGAAGACGAAGAAGATCTTCCGCTTCTTCTGATGAATCGCTTACTAAACCACTTATAGAACATAAATCACGGGTTATATACGCAAAACGCAAGAAACCCGATAGACCTGTGCTAATAGGAGTGCAGGTAATTAATTAGTGATAATTGAATGTTAGACTAAACTAAAGATATTCTCATTGATTATCAGATATTGTGTGCAATACTGCCCATAGCTGTTCTCTACTATACTTACTATCATTTCGATCACTTTCACTATCATTTGACGCACTTCTTCGCCCATCATTGGGATGACCACAACGCTCAGCACGTCTTCGGACACAAACTATTGAAAGAGCGGACCAACACTTCGGGTGCTTTTCACTGGTTTCGTAAGTCTGCAGACAAAGGACATCCCCATTCGGCCTATAACTTAGCCGCTGGACATCTAAGTGGATATAAAACTGATGTCCAAAAAGGTTTGACTCATAGCTATGGAAAAGTGTAAGAAAATTGTTTAAAGAATATTTGTTTTAAATTTATTTGATTTAAAGGTGAAGTCAGAAAACTGTTAAAATTTGCCGCAAAGAATGGGGTCGAAGAGGCAAAGACTTTATTGAAAGAGTTGTGTAGAGATAAACCTAAATATTGTGATTTATGATTAAATATTTTGCTAATTTTTGTTAATTTCTTTTTCAATATTATTAGTCTTTTGAAAAGTAAATTATTTTATTATTTGTTTATTGATTTTATTATAATTTCAGAGAACTTTAACTCATAAATGAAAAAAATAAAATTATTAAAAATGTTTGATTTGATATATAATTTATTCGTTTTTAATTAATATTTAAACTTGTTTGTTAATTTTTAAATTCTTAATAAAACAAAAATATTTTCAAATTATTCTAAATGCTAAATATTTCAAGTATTAACAAAAACAACTTGGACAACTAAGTAAATATAATTTTTTTCATGTAGCTCATATCTTTTGTAATTGAGGAATTTGTTATCATTCTTAACTCTAGGAGGGCTACTGGAGCACTCTAATATAGACTCCAATTACTTATATAACAAATTGTCGATTCAGGGAATTTATATTAGCACAGGATTTAAGAATAAGTCTGTACTCAAAGCAATAAATACATCCGATCTTTAATTATAAAATGCCAATTTGCAACTATATTCTGTTAAAAACAAGCTATAATGAAATACTTATTTTTCAAGTTAATAGAGATTTTTTAATCTAACAACTTCATTACCAGTGATTTCCAAAACCAAGCCACAGTCACTACATGTAACAATTATAGATTTAGACACTACAGTAGGGTTTACCTGCAATATGTCAATCATATAAACTACTGTATCATTCTTTTATTTTGGTACAGCTATGAGACTTTGTATTAGAGAGTGACTTAATGATTATATTTTATTAATCAGTGACCGAGTGCTCAATTTCAAAATCAAATAATTTGAAATAAAATTTTCGTTATAAAGAGTTTCAATGAATGCGTAAATGTTCATTTAAACTACTTTTTGTCTGTCAGTCACTGATTAATAAAATATATTAACATTAATCCACTCATTAAAACACAGTCTAATAGCTGTACCAATAAAAGAACGATAGTTTACATACAGTTATAGTTTTGTTATGGCTCTGAACTTTAAATACTTGGAATGCATTGTTCATTGCTCTTGATCAACTCTTAAGTAAAGTAAGTATTACAATTTTTTATTATGTCAATTTTTAAATAATTTTTTCTAGAGTAGTTTATTTTGCATGATTAATTAATATGAAAAACATGCCACAATTTTCTGAAGAGTTTGTGATTCTCGAGATAATCCGATAAAAACCAATAAGTCATCAAAACCAAGAAACACTGTTAGGGGGTATTCAGGGCTGTGATGTCAAAATTTGCAAAATTTTGGACACAAGGTGTCCAGGAATATTTTACACTCGTCAAATTCATACAGAATTTAATTAAAAGTGACAATTTAACAGAATTTAGCAGAATTATGATATATTTTGCAAGAATTCTACAATAATTGACCAAATTTAGTTAGAATTTGACAATATTCTGCTATAAAAATAAAAATTTAGACAGAATTTCACAGAATATTTCAACAATGCCATTTTCTCAAAATCTGCATAGGGGGAGGGGGTATCTCGCCGAAAGTCTATAGAGGTATCAAAATGCCCCATTTACCCATCCCTGAATGCTAGATGCCAGGGGATGTTTGCCATTTTCCACCAGCTTTCGAGATATCTGTCCATAGACATATTGTTATAATCTTTTTCAATGAGTTTCAATTCCGGGCTGTATCCCTTGCTCATCCCTGCTACAATGTTTGATCATGAGAAATGTCAGCTATGACCAGCCTTTTGCCAAATGTATTCAATAATCATTCTCTCATTGATTTTGAAAAAAAACATTAAAATTTTTTCTTAAAATTTCAGTTCTTTGGCAATCATTGTTTTAATATAAGTAAATGTAAATGCACAAATTTTAGTATTTATAGCAGGGGTAGCCAAAAGGATATAGACCAGACTCGAAGATTTTGCAAAATACATCTCTGAAATTTTGAGGTCGAAGGCAAATTTTTTCAATTTTTACCTTAATCTCTCATTTTCATTTTTCATATTTTTTTCAAGTTAACATAGCCCCTGACATTTTCAAAAAAAAATAATTACCAAAATACCTCCATCTATACACGTGTCTCGGCTACCCTTGAGTTTTAGAGTATTTCTATGAATTAATAATTCAATTGGTATTCAAATTCCCAGTTCAGACCATAAGCTACACAATTAAATTCTTGTTTTAGTCATATTAGAAATATGACGCAACAGAATCCTTATATTCTTTTTATATTAGCAGGGTAGAATATTATGTTAAAATATTTTAACACAAATTGTCAATATTTAACATCTCAATTGTCTCTATTCCAACAGATTGTGAAAGAACAATTTTGGAACCGATTTACAAAAGCGTTTCAGCAATATTAAGCGCAAAGCAATTCAGATATCATTTCATGAAATCTAAATTTTTCTCAAAAACCTCAACAAAAATTCCAACTATTTGTGATACTTTAGTCACTGAGTGTTGTGATTAAAGCAATATTAAACGACAATCAGTGACTGAAGCGTCAGTAATATTTGGTTCTTGACATCAATTACTTTAAATTATCAATACTTGTAGTAGAAATCATATATAAGTATTTAAACTTGGTGCTATATTTAAGGTCTAACTGAAAAGGCAGCCTAAACATTTTTAGCAGTTTTGCTATCAATTTTGTTCTAGATATTTATTCGATCAGTTTTCTCAATTTATGTCAAGCTATGTCTTGTAGACATGAGCCAATTTTGAAGCTTGTGAGCTTGGCAGTTTGTAGATTCATTGTTTTATATTATATTCTTATTATGTATTCAAAACTCTAATACAGTAATTAAAAATTAAAAAAATCACTTAAATTATTTAATTTTTTTGAATTTAGATTACATTTAATATATTAATAGTAATAATAATAAACTTTTAATTTCTTATGTTTTTTGAGTAATAAATCGCTAAAAATATATTATCAATAAAAACCGAGTTTTTAATGCTATTTGAATAACATTTAAGAAAATGTTTGCCAAAATTGTTTCAACTATTTATACTGTTATTAGTGATGAGTTGTTTTAATTTCTTGACCACTGTATCGCTTTTGTTCTTCTTTTCCCTTTCGTTTTTGGTCAGAGAAGAGAATATATTCTTCTTTTTCTCCCCTTCTCTCAGTTTCTCCAAAAGTGTTAAAGCAGTTATTGGATTAACCCTTAAATATTTGGAGTCCTGTTTGCCATAGTCTGCAAAGTAGTTACTCCAGGAATCCATTTCAGTGAACAGATCCATGAGTTGTCGCAATTCGGCGAAACAGAGCTGAAGTGATCCCTCTTCGAACTCCCGGACCGGTTCAGAGCTCGCGAAGAGTTCGCATTGGATTAGATCCAAATTGAATTGCTGTAAAACACCCCATGAGATGCACTTCACCTCCTCGTCCATTAGAAAGTTTAGTAGCGATGAAGCGATATGTTTGCAGGCGGACAGACATGCAGTTTGTGCTACTTTTAGAGGCAAATTAGTGAACGCCTCGAATGTGCTCTTCAGGAACGCAATCAAATCCGATATATAGGGTGAGGCCATTCCAGGGGACTCAACCAAAAGCCAGTCATAATTGGCTAACTCTAAGAACTCATCGATTTTCTGATTCAATCGAATATATATTTGCGATTCGGCGTCAGATCTGATGTCCTTAAACATCGATCGGCCCTGAAGTCGAGCCAAATGTGTGGAGTCTATAGCAGTGGGCGCTAAGCCATTGGGTGAGGCGACGCATACAAGTGAGGACTGGTTTATAGTTTTGGATATGAAGTCCTCTAAATATATCGACGACTCCTCCAAATAGTTTGTATTAATAGTGATTTGGATTAACTGTAATAAACCTAAATTCGATTTCTTTATAAGACTAGAGAGACATTCACTGAGAGTTCGGGTCAGCAATAGGTTCGTCGACTTTCGCACCATATCTTCGATTTCATTTTGGCTTAGATTCAGGTCTTCGGAGAACTTAAGACAGGCGTAAATATATTGTTTCACTTCTCTATAGATTTTTGGCACAAATGAAGAAAACGGAAACTTTTTGGGAAACTCTCCGTTCGATTGATTGGACAGCACTTCGTTCTCATAGAATGGGAATTCACTGTTGATTTCGTTATATTCGCTCTGATTATTGACTTGAATCGGATGATAATTGTCGGCATCGAAGATGGTTTTGAACACTTGAACCCATTGTCGCATAAGAATGTCGTTGTATTGGTCGCGCATTTCCACCAATAGGTTCACCAGTAGTGAGACGTTATAGCCATAGCTCTCGAGTGTATAACTAAATAACATAATTAATCGCTTTATTTTGAGCATAAGATTAGATTCACTACAATAGGAGGAATGGGTTCTAATAGAGGCTATGATTGTCTGCAACGCATTCTCCCAGACTTCGGCCAAATATGCTTTGGTCACCAGTCCTGTCGATGTGTTCATTATGTGGTCTTCTATTACAAAGAAGCCGACGACTCCGCACAGGTAGTTGTGGTAGCCGTCGATGGCTGAGTTCATGTGAATCGGGGACTGGAGGGCCAGCTTTGCCTGTTGTAGACGTTGTTGTCTGTAATAGGTTTCGAACTGTTCCCGAGCGCCCAGACATCCGAATATATGCAGACATCGATAGACAGGGGAGAAGTCGACCAAATCTGTTGCACTCAACTCCTCCTCACTGTTGGGATTGGCGTCCGATTCCGTGTTCGCCGACTCAGACGTGTCCTCTGAGTCGTCGCCGAACGGATTGGGCGCCGCCGGAGCCCTGCGTTTCTTTGGCTTTGGATTATGTTTTCTATTATTATTATTATTGTTATTGTTGTGACTATTTGTGACCGAATTCGAGTTGAGAGCACTGGCAGTGTTGGGCAGCAACACAAATGAGTCCACGTTCTGCTGATGGGCCACAGCTCTCATCGCTATTTCGCCGATTTTGACCGACAATTGTCTGATATTCTCGAGGAAGTCCTTCAGGTCTATCATTGACGCCGTTTTGATCTTTTCTCTCATTTGTGGTATTTTAGTGCACATACTCTGTGCGAACCGGTATTTCGAGACTCGGGGCAGAAACGTGTGCTCCAACTGCTCCAATGTCTTGAGTGCCGGATAGTAGCGCTTTTCCTCCATTTGTGACTCTAGTTTGGCGTACATTTCCAGGACTGGCAGACACTGTTGCAGGTGTTCGATGGCTACGGATGTGTTGCAGACGACGCGCCGGTATTTAATCAGTTCCTCTGCTTTTCGTAACACATTTTCACTGGACTTTTGCAATTCATCGTTAGTGGCGGTGATCTCGTCCTTAAGGTGTTTGGCCTGAGGTCGCACTTGAAGTAACTCATGAATGCAGTCAACGAAGCCCTGGTAGTGACAATTGCACATCCGTTCGATGTCTTTGTCGTGGTTTCTGATCCGAGTCTCCAATTTCTCCATAAACTTCTGGTGTTCGTCGCCGTCATATATGGCCCTAAATATAAGACACTATTAATACAATCAAATCAATTGGCCATCAATTGCCACAACTTATCAAAACATGCGATGAAAACTGAATTCAAAATAAATTAATAATAAATACGAATAAAAATCATTAATTTTTGTGAAACAAATCTGATTTAAAGCCTAAATATAATCCGAAAACTAATTCAATTCAATTCAATTCAACCTCAAGACAAGTGCCACAGTGTTTGTGTCCGAAGACTCGAGTTCTACCAAAAGGTGATCGTATTGTTGATCATTGCGGACATCAATCGATGTCTTGTTATCCTTTGAACTCATATTTGTATTAATTATCAGTCAATTAATTGTTGATTAGATTTATTACACAATTAAAGGACAATTAAAAAAAAGTATTGAAAATTATTTTTAATGTTTTTATTACTATTTGTTTATTATTTAAGTCTAAACACAATTACGTTTTGTTTTTACAGCACTTTTCTGAACCCCTTTTTGATATTGATTTTCATTGAGTTTATAGTATTTCCTTATTTCTAATCCAAACACCCCTTTAGGTAAATGTCAGACGTTTTATGATTAAGGAGTGACTGGTTTTTAAATATTTGTCTTTCAATTAATCATTGATTACGTATTCCTAAACGTAATCAATGAAAACATTTACTATTATTTAAAGTCCGTTTCACTTCACTATTGATTCATAAGTTGTGTCAAACTATTCACTGATTATAAGTAAAACATTTTTCAGATAACAAAACCAATTATTAAACTCTTATTTTGAAAATAATTTAAATAAAACTTTTTAATTATAATTACAAATAAAAGTGATTTATATTTTGAAAAGAAATTCAAAAACAAAACATTAAATGAAACAAAAAACCAAAAAAAGCACTAAAAATATAGACAAACAGTGGTATTAAATATCATAAAATCACTTCAAGTCCTGACACAAAAACGATTTGTAATTAATTTTTTTTATACACTTTTAAAACCAAATACTTTTTTTTGTGGAAAAATACTTATTTAATGAAATGAATGTATTTTTATATAACATTTGTTTCGCAGACATAAAGCGATTTAATTAGTAATGAGTTAATGGTTTTTGAATGACTAGAGGAAGCAATTAATGGGAAGTACTGTAGTGTACCTGAGAGTGGGGCCCAACTGGTGGAAGGAATCCATTTCAATCTCCGCGATATACATCTCATGTCTCCTGTCTTTGATCTCCTGCTGGAAGCCATCGCTCACTTGTGCCCAATCGAAGTCCTTCTTATCGGTCAATTCCCTTAAGTCGGTCACCGAATAAGACATTCCTTTCATTCGTCTCAAACCTCTGCTGTCATTACTTCGATTCAAATTACTGTTCGTGTCGTTTGATGTCTGACCAGAATTGACGGACACATCACTCGATATACTGTTAGTGTCGCCGCCGGTGGCCATCCTTTGGCTCAACTCCTGTCGTTCGAGCATTTGATGTATGAATCTGTCGCTGCCTTTCCTTCTGATGGCAGTATTGATGGGAGGATTGGACTGTCTTTGGTTCCCACCCCTGATATTCCAACTGCTTTTCGATAAGAACTTTTTGTGATTTAGTTTTATCAGAGATGACATTGTTTTGCAGTTATCTATAGATTTATAGATAAAACACAATAAATATTAATAAATATATTGACTTTCAAACTAAAAGATAAGTTTAAAACTTATAAATAAAATAGAAAAATATCTGAATTTAAAACTAAATCCATTTGTCGTCAAATATAAAAAGCAAAACTTGTCTTCACTTAAAACAAAAACTTTTTTTCAAACATCTATTTCACTGAAAACTTATAGATTTGTAAACTATTTCAGTATTGAAAGCCTCAGAAATATATAACTTATATACAGTAAAACACAATTTATTATTAGATATAAGATTCAAAACTATTTCCTTACGATTGGATATTCTTTTCGCACAAATAATATTCCGATAAATAATAGATAAATAAATAAAAATATGTTTTTTTTCTTCAATATATTAAATATGGAGTTAAAGTAGTTTTTCTCTCCAAATCTGAAGAGTTGTCATACGAGTGGTTGGTATGAGAAAG
Source organism: Liacarus xylariae (assembly GCA_034693365.1). NCBI lineage: Eukaryota > Metazoa > Arthropoda > Arachnida > Sarcoptiformes > Liacaridae > Liacarus > Liacarus xylariae. The sequence goes on from JAQFXN010002506.1 coordinate 11,010, forward strand.
ACCTCCAACAACAACAACACATAACTTCAAACTTGTATTGTTTCGTTCACTTATATGCCATTCCTTTCTGATGTATACATAATTTGTTGCATAAGTTTCAGAGGTTTAGTATTAACGACTGGCGTAGAGCTGACACACAGACACTCGAGTCGACTGAATGACTGTGTGCTGAAGCGTACGACTATAGCCCGAAGCTATAAATCCGGTTCGCAGAGGATAAACCACTCACTTCGCTATATAGAGTCCAATACACTGTATTTGTCCCCTATTTTAGGTGTTTTGTATCCCAGGTTTGCCTCAGAATTGAATGAAAGCCAAAGCGAAGAAATTTAATGAAAACATAAATCGTTTGGAACTCCAAAGAAGCGGAACCACTGCTTCATAACCGAAAGGGTCATTACACTAAAGTTGTTGTGCCGTTCATCAGCTCTACACCACTGACTGACTATAACTCAAATAAAATTCAATTCAATGTACAGTAAGAGTGGGTTTGCGCTCACGATATCAGACATAAAGAAGTGAAAGAAAAAGAAATGAACTTCAGATCCGAAGTATTGAATATCAGAGACACTGTTCCTAAATCTGTGAACATTTTTCTCTCATAACTACCAGTCAGTCATATAATTGGTTTTATGGCCGGAAATCTGTACCAAAAACCCATGAACTAAACTACTCGTTCACTATTGAAAACCTTTAAAACTAAATCTTTTATAACTTTTAACGAAATATTAATTTTATGTTTGAATTCACGAAATTTTGTTTATAAATAAATAAATTTAAATTCAAAAATAACTTTAAACCTATGTTACAGTTATTTTCTCTGACATATAATGTTATTAAAATAAATTTTTATTCAGTTTGAAATTCATTATAAGTTGTCATTAATAACATTAAGCACTGATTTATACCCTATTTTGGTTTGCGATACAATAAATTCCTTCAAATGTTTACTTTGTTATTCATTATTGTTATCGGAAATTACAGCGGAATTCTAATTCTTTAAGTATGAGTTTTACAGCGAATGCTTATTTGTTGAAACTAGCCATGTGCAAGGTGGATAAAGAGGTACAGTTTTCTCATTTAGGTTAGGACAAGGGATTCGATTGGAGGTCAAATTAAACAAATTACAAAGATTTCAATGTTTGATAGAATAGATGCAATTTTACCGCTTGGTGTCTGTTTTATTTGGTAGATGTCACCAAGATTAGCTAAGATACACGATTTTGTCACACTTTGACCGGTATAATGCATGACTGGAAGTGCATAGAATTGTTCGCAGGCTGTTTTGTGAAGGGTGAACCTTGTTAACTTATGGTATCTCGTACAAGGCCAATTGGGGAGTATTCCATCTGGACGTTTCTTTTTTGTTTGGCTGATTATATAGTGTAGAAGTAATTCCATTACACATTCCTGTATAGCGATTGAATAATAACTTTAAAACATTGCGAATTACTATTGTTTTAATATAAAGTCTTGGAAATTCAAAAGTGGCCGCGTGAGCCACCTTTCCATAAAATTCCATATATTATTCAGTA
>JAQFXN010002507.1:0-12543 GCA_034693365.1 Liacarus xylariae
GAGACCCGGTGGGTCCGCGTTTTGTTTTCACTTCATACACATGAGTCCACAGTTTTCTCCGATTTTCCTGCCACAGGATAGTGAATTCACTCAGTGCTCATTTTACTAATAATTGAGATCTGGAAACTACTAAGAGCACATAAAAATTATATGATATGCATTGCATATAAAGGGAAGCATTGCTTAACATTTGGCCAAATATTTGGTACTTTTATATACTGTGCTTGTGATTCTATGTGCTGTTTCTGTTCAATGAGGTCTAAATCTTAATAATAATAGTCATTTGCCTGCAATAAAACTATTTAATTATTCTAAAAGTTTATATTCTTTTTTGCAATTCTGTGATATCATTAATAATAAAATAAAATATTATAAAACAAAGTATAATAAAAAATTTTATACTTGCTAATTATAAAATTAAGTAACAATTTAAAGTCTATTACTTATTATTAGGGCATTGTAAAAGGCATATTTTGCATATTTTATCGGTTCACAGTAACCCCTCCAGAGTTTGTGTGCAAACGAATCACATAGCGAGGGTCCATTTGCCAGACTTTTAGTGCACCTATAAATGCCTATTTGTTAAGTTAGAACTTATTTGTAAGTTTTTGACAATTTAAGGAATAATATAGAATATTTAGTTTAAAAAATTTATGAATTCTCATTTAATCAAAAATCATTAGATTTTATATGAATATCACTTAAATAGTGAATTCTAAATCAGATTCAATTAAACATTTGTATTTCATTTCCGTAGAAACTAATAATGTCGATGAAATACAAACATTCGTATCATTAGTTTTGTGACAATAAAATATCAAACCCTCCGTTATAGACCAGGAACTCCTCCCCCTTCTTCAGGCTATTTCTATTAATAATAACCAATCACAAAAAATAACATTTAATTAAAAATAAAAATAAAACAAATAATAAAAGTATGTAAAAATATTTTTTATTTAATATTTAATTTAGATTTAATTGACTTTAATTCTGCATAAGTCATATTAGATGAATGAACTTTAAGAATGTGACGGATTTTATTGTCTTTACTCGAAAAGAGCTTCTGACAATCGGGTGACAACATATGTATTTGATGTTCAAATGAATGTCTTGATGGCGTTTTAAGTTCCATGTTTTGTTTGTTTTATATTCACATTTAGGCCAATAGCATTTTTTGATGACTATTTTACCCCTTTATCACTTCTATTATAGGACCTATAAATGGTCCAATTAAAACCTATTTTGCAATGCTCTAGTTATTATCTTTTCAAATAAATAGTTAAATTTTCATTTTATTTAAACTCATTTTTGCTTAGTTTGCAATTCAATACTTTAATGATAAAAATATTTCATTTGTTTGAGATTTATATTTAAAAATTCTAATATTTAATTAACGAAATGGAAATGAATACGGATTGCAATCTAATAGAAGTGCATAAAGAAGATACGGAACAAACAGGTAATATCGGCTCTATATTCAGAGGTCTGACTCATGCCTTTTCAAATGCAATTATTATGCGAAACGATATTAATTGTGAAGAAAGTAATATAAAAGAAGAAATTCTTTTCTCAACAAAATTGAAAATTATTAAAAATAAAGATTTTGTTAATGAATTTCGTTCACAAAGAGATACGGAATTATTTGTGTCCGACTATAGTGTTATTCTCGACTGCAAACAAACAAATTTAGAGTCAATTATTAGCCAACAATTTGAGGTAAGTCTGAATCCAATGTTTTCCAATAAATTCATTATTTATTTTGTTTTATAGAAATTTTTTATTTTTCGAAATTAATATATTTATAATTAAAATTCTTAAAAATAAGTGAGTGAAACGAACTTTAATGCAATCAACTTTTTATGGGTTATTATATTTATTGTTAATTAACTATTAAATTAGATAACAATTATATAGTTATAAACGCATAAAGTCTATAACACAGATATTAAGTTAGCATAAGATCTTGTCTAAGATGTTATCAATTGAAGATTCAGTCCATAATACTGTATAAAGAATGAAAATTAGAAATTCTTCATTAATCAGATTCAGGAATAGTTATTTCTTAATTAGATATAGCTTTAGCTCTTTCTCTTCGATAGTTGATTAAACATTCACACAATTAAGAAGCAAAATATGTCTGGTTAATTTCCAACTCAAAGATTGTGTTACCACATGTATAGCTGAAGAAACGACTGATTTATATTAGAATTGACAGTTCCATTAATAGTACAATTATCATTTGTGTTGTAAAGAAATTATCCAGAAGAGATTATCCTAGGAGATTAATAGCTCGATAAGGAAATTGCATTATTTGCAACTGAATATTATTGTTTATTTATGAAATAATTATCCAGAATTTTATCCTAGGAGATTAATAGCTCGATAAGGAAATTGCATTATTTGCAACTGAATTTTATTGTTTATTTATGAAATAATTATTCAGAATTTTTAATCACAGGTTTTAAAAGCCAAACAATCATTAGATAAGTCACTGATTGATATCAAACAATGCATTTTTGCTGTGAAAAATCAAATACTCAGTAAAACTATTCAAGGAATATATCTATCATCAAATGAACAACTTCAATACGACCAATCATGGCTTAGCACTCAGTAATTATGAAATGGAATTCACATTAAGAAGAAATATAAGTAATTTGAGTTATTCTTATAAATAGCTGTTCTCATCCATCAATTAAAAGACGTCACATATGTATTGCAAGACTGACTAACCCAACAAATCTTGGCATTACTTCACATAATTTGAAATTCTTTATATTGGTTTTAACCCCTACTCAAGAGGTAATTCATTAAATAAACAATATATAAGAAAAATTCACACATGTTATTTTATTCTACTGCACTGTATATCAGCATATAAAGATGTACCTGTGTTTTAAGTTGATTAAGAAACGGAAATGTTCAGGCTCAAAAGTGCCAGCCCTAAATTATGCTGAGATTTTATATCATAGACTTCTAGGTTTTAGAGCGTGTTTTATAATCATTTAAGAGTTTTCGGTGGAGGGTCTGAGAGAAATTGAGAAATCATAGAACTTATCGTTTTTCAAAAATAGAATCTATTTTAGTATTAACTCAGCAAGATTTATTCTTATAAGTAATATTATTTAATTACTAAACAATTTCAGAAATCAACTAAAAGTGCTGAAGAGGTTTGCCATACATTCGCCACTCTATTCGCTGATCTATATTTCAGATTAGATCTAATAAATGCTAAAACAGAAGAAGAATTTATTGATTCAATTGCTAAAAGAGCTCAAAGATTGGCAAATAAAACAATATTAACCAATAATAATGAATTTCAACAACAAATATCTGAATCAAAACACGTAAGTATTATAAACTATAAATTCTTAAATTTTAAATAACTTTCAACTTATTTTAGAAGACATTTGGTCTCAGTTTTTGTAAAGGAGTTACAGAAAACTTCAAAAGAAGGAAAAATTTTTATTTAAGCGATTTTATTGATGGTATGAATTGATTTTGAAATATTAACCATTCAATAGAATTAATATAACGGAATGATGCTTGATGAATTACAGTTGTAGATTGAATATACATAGTTAATGTTTTTTAATAATCACTTTAGACATCCTATGGATGTGAAGGTTATGTTTTCGAGAAAATATAAAACTAATTGAATGAATAGAAATTTTTAAAAATAAACAAGAATTTAGTGAACCCATTACTAATAGGCCATTAGAAAACTGTATACGCTTTTCTCAGTCAGGAAATTGGTTTTTGCAGAAATTAATTTTTGTATTGCTATAGTATTTGAAGCTCCATTGCCTTTAAAGACCTATACAAAGACTTTGTATATCTCTGTATCCCTGTATTTCAAATTTCTTCCATTCAATCGCAGGTTTTGTTGGTCCGAAAACTATTCACAAGACTATAGCCACAACAGTGTCGCTATATTTCGCAATAATCCTTCCCTGTATTGCATTCGGTGTTCGCGACCACAACAACACCAATGGATTCATTGACACCAGACGTGCACTCATTGGACAGACTATCGGCGGTTTAATATTCGCTTTATTCAGTGGCCAACCATTAGTGGTGATTATGACAACAGCGCCGCTATGTCTGTACACCAAAGTTGTTTACGACATATCCACCGATTTAAGGGTCAATTTTTATGATATGTTTGCTATGACTGGACTATGGAATGCATTTTTTGTCATAATCTATGCCCTCTTTGATGTCAGTTATCTAATGAAATGGTGCACTCGTTCTACTGAAGAGATATTCGGTTTATTCTCTTTCTTTGCATTCCTTATCGAACCGATCAGAGACTGTATTCTCAGTTTAGTATTCATTCAAATTCTAGCTCTCACTTGAATTAATAATCACTGATTTTATTATTTTTCCTAAATATATATTAGACTTTCAAAAGTATTATTGTGTCAATACTTCGGCCAACTGTGGTGAATGTGCTCAACAAAATAGTGTACTATTCTTAATGTTAATGATAATGACTGTATGGTTGGCACTAATTCTCTATGATTTCAATAAAACGTAAGCCTAATGAAAAACCAGAGATACGGAAAGAATCCCATTCTTGAATACCCCTTAACCAAAAAAGTTGAAAAACTTTAAAGTCCACTTTTTTACCTCAACCCAAAAGTTTTTTACTCGGCCTCTTTAAAGTTGACTATTAGTAATACATAATTTCATTTATAAATCTCATGAACTCATATTATAGTTCAATTAATTAACTGTACGGAAGGGCGGAAAGTCATTTGAATTGTTGGACTATTTTATATATTTAGATTTAATAACAATTAGAAATCTATTCGCACAAAAAGTATTGAATTCAATATCGCTAAGTCTAAAGAGTTTTATAAATTCAATTTAAAAGTATTGAATTCAATTCACTCTTACTCTAAAACTTCTCCAATGGATAATAATAAATTAATTATACTGCAAGTTAAAGCAAAAGAAAACGCAGAAAGTTAAGATTTTAAATCTTTATGCGTTTAGTTTCTGTCTGATTCATATGCTTAAATTCTATTAAGTCAAATATGGTTCTACACGACAACCTCCTGGACTCTACCCCAAGAGCAAAATCGCAAACACTATGGCTCTAACTCCACTTAAATACTCTTAAGATTTCGGGAGTCCTTAAGTCCATTTCCGTATCTTTGATAAAAATATGATATAGACTTGAAAATTTGAAACAATGCTTTTCAGACCTTATTTGAATCAAAATAAACGCGAAATACTATCGGATTATGCCCTCCCCATAGCTGTGCTTACATTCAGTTTTGTCGGCACTTATTTATTCCGTGAAATAAAAGGTAATAATTATTAGTATTAAAAAAATGAGAAAATACTTAGAAAATTAAATTTCATTACATTATTTCAGCCGAAAAATTTGAAATCAGTTCTGAATATGACTTTAAAGTGATTTCATTCAAGACTTTGACCGTTCAATCAGTGTTCGTGTCGATGGCTCTGGGATTCGCTCTATCGCTACTATTCTTTATGGATCAGAACATATCGGCCGCACTCGTCAATAATCCCAATAATAAACTGAAGAAAGGCGGAGCATATCATTGGGATCTCTTAGTAGTGGCTTTGCTCAATATATTCCTGTCCATATTTGGACTACCCTGGATGAATGGAATGTTACCCCACTCTCCCATTCACGCCCGCAGTTTGGCTGATATTCAGCAAAGCGTAGACTCGGCCGGGAATGTGAGGGAAGAAGTGCTGAGAGTTCGCGAGACCAGAGTTACGGGGCTTATGACTCATGTATTAATAGGTGTATCACTACTACTGATACCGCATCCGCTCGACTATATCCCAGTGTCTGTACTCAACGGTCTATTCCTCTACTGTGCCATCGCTTCACTTCGGGGCAATTCATTTGTTGAAAGAATATTACTTTTAATTACAGAACAAGTAATCAATTATTAAACAAAAAGCTTTCAAATAAATTCAATTTATTTATATTTTTAATTACAATCCAATTATCAAATATTAGGCCTCATATCCGCCCAACCATTACATCCGTCGGTGTCCACAGAGACTGATCCACGCATTCACAGCGATTCAGTTGATTCAGTCCGCAGTCTTGTGTTTCTTCGCATTCTCTGTTTGGCCATACGTTCAAATGGCATATCCAGTGATTATTGCAATACTTATTCCGATTCGGTTTGTTCTCAATTTAAAAATGAATTATTATTCTATTAATTCATTATATTTTTTAATTTTAGTTCAAAATTAATTCCATTACTAATTAATGTGCAATACGTGGAAGCTATTGATGGATATCATTGATTCAGAATATTTCTAATGTTTTTAAAAGAGCCTTTACCATAATTTTTAAATCGAATGTTATGATGGCCATATGATAGAGATAATCAAGCTCTACAACTTTGCAATTTAATGTATATTTTTATCTGGCTTTGTTTTCGAGATAATCGAATTCGAATTTTTAACTTGACTTCAAATTATGCAAAATAACCATTTTTCAAAAATTTATTTAATCCCCGCCGCCCCTAAGGTCTAAAAATCTGAAATTATTTTCATAAAATCTACTCACAATAAAGATATTTTTAAACTAGGTTTGACAGTGAATACATGAAATTTTTTGGACAATTGAAAAATCAAACTTAATATTGTAGTGGACGAGAGCCACCACTCCCATACAGGTGTGTAGTGATATGTATGTGTCCTTAATTTAACCTAATTTAATTTAGCATAGGAACTGTATGTGTTGCTTAAGCAAGTTAAACTACAGTATGAAACCAGATACTTAAGGAGGTGCTTACTTAATCTATGATAGGCGCTTACATGAACTATGGTAGATGCTAAATTGGACTAGTGGTAAGTTTAGATGAGGTGGAATTATGTAAATTTAAGATAGATCAAAGAATATTAAATTAAGGCAACACATATATCACCGCACACACTTTTGGCAAATATATATAATATAGTTTTAAGATTCTTAATTTCTTAGAGCTTAGAATTAAAATAATATAGTACTCATGAATTGAGTGATATGGCGTCATCACTGACCTCTGCTGTTTCGGAGACCATTAATTTTAACCTATTTTAGTTATGTAGTTAGATTTATTAAAGTAAATGTTTATAGTTTCTAAGACTTTCGGTTGAATTGAACAACACGAAACTAGACAGGATAAAAAGTGTTTTCAAACTTTTGAAACCCTTAAAACTATACTAACCTAGTGTGTCCAATTGTGTTTCTCTACCATCTCCAGTAGATTTTATGAAAATAATTTCAGATTTTTAGACCTTAGCGGCGGGGGTTAAATAAATTTTTGAAAAATGGTTATTTTGCATAATTTGCAGTCAAGTTTAAAATTCGAATACGATTATCTCGAAAACCAAGCCAGATAAAAATATATATACAATTGCAAAGTTGTAGGACTTGATTAGCTCTATCATATGGACTTCATATAATTCGATTTAAAAATAATGGTAAAGGCTCTTTATATTTCATACCACTATTGCAATTCTTAGCAGATAAAGTATAAACAAAAGACCAAAATCAGACTTGAGGTTAAATCAGAACTAAAATATACTGTGTTTGTGAAGTTCTGCCCCAATGAATATAATGAGTCGCTTATATTTGAGAAGACCTTTAGTTTGATTTTGGTCTTTTGTTTATACTTTATCTGCCAAGAACTGCAATAATGCGATCAATGCTGCCCTGCATTACTTGTTTTGCCAGAAAACATCGAATAGAATGGAGTGTTTGTCACTCAAGAGTGGCAGCAGAACCTCAAACACATTTTGACAAAAGCGATGTTTGAAATGTTCTGCAGATTTTTTAAACCAATATATGATACACTGGAATCTTTTGAAAATTGACCTCAGGATTATGCCCAGAACAATATGCCCAGAGCAATATAACCAGAGCAATATACCCAGAGCAATATACCCAGAGCAATATACCCAGAGCAATATACCCAGAGCAATATACCCAGAAGATTTTTGACCAGAATCCAAAGTGATGCACTGAAATGCACTAATGAGAGATACCATACTCTCATTGTTAGTTTAATAAAAATAAATACAGACAAGTTGTTTAATGTAATAATGTTTCAGTTCTTCTTCGGATGTTTTTGGATTAGCTCTATATTAATCATGAAATGAATTACTGTATATAATTCTGTCAATCAATACATTAATTTTTTAAATTTAATAAATATTTAAACTTTTCTTCTTCGCTAAACGATTATTACAAACTTCGCATAACTTTTCAAGCTTTAACCACAAACTTCTTAATTACCATCGATTAGACCAGACTTTTGTCATCACATTTTCTACTAATTTTCTACATCGATAATAAATATTTTTCATACCCTGTAATGTTTGGAACATTATATTACATTGTGTTTAAAACTTTACCATTAGCAGTTATTCAAGGAATTCCAACTTATTTCAGTTTCATACAGAAAATTAGTGTACGATATTAAATATATTGTGACGACAGTTACCTGGGAATGCTTTCTGTTATCAATTGTGAATACGCCCGTCACTGCAAGACTAGCAAATTCTTGAAATTTTAGTTTTATTAAATTCAGTTGTTTTTAAAATTACCAAACTAGATTAAATTCATATAAATGATGAATAGATGGAATTAAGTTATCGGTCAAATAAAATAACAAAATCAATGCATAATAATTGAAGGAAAAGATTCTTATTAACTAAACTTTAATTAATTTATAATTATGAATGAGAAATAAAATTCAAAGAATATTCAAGAAATTACAAAATCAAACACTATCTTCACTTTTTAAATGATAAAAAAACTACAGTACTTTTACTACATTTAAGCTATATTAAAAATTTAATACATTACAACCCAGATATTCGTTGTACTGAGTTCTGGTGCACTTAAAAGCGGATATATGATTAAAGTGCACATATCTGAAAAATTGAGATATAAGTGCACAACTTTATTTAAGGCAGAATAATTAGCTATTATTTATCAAAATAGTTGTCTAATTAATTAAAAATATGTACTTGTACAAGTACCTATTTTGATAAAAATCTAGCATTGAATCAGACAATCTTATGCTAATTCCATAGATTATAATAGAGTTTATATGATTTTGTTTGAGTTATTGTCAGATTTCTATCCAAAAAAAAGAGTATAGGCTTTTATCAGCTCTGATTTGTTATTTCAGACATGGAATAATCTATCTATAAATTAAAAAAAATGAATGTAAATAAATAAATGAATTAAACTTGATTATTTATTGATTTTCATTTGTAAATACACGAGCATTATTACAAATAACAAAATTGTCATTGGCTACAATATAATTTATTGAACATAATTAGATCGTCAATAAGAATTATAATTTAGCAGGAATAAATTTTAAAGCCTTAATACTGTATTTGCAAAATATAGAGAGAAAATATATTATCTTTCTTACTTTTATAATAGTAAAATAATGAAGCTGCCTGTACATTTGGGATGCCATCATGTTTAAAGTAATAATCTGATAGCTCATATTTAAGAATAAAAATTTTGAAAAACAACTGGTGTTCAAATTCACAAGACAAGGATATTGTTTAAAGGACATGGTATAAAAAGAACTATAAGATAGGTAATTTTAGAAAAACAATCGATAAGCAACACCAGACAAACCATGGCTTTCAATATATATTTGTTGGTCTTGTTATTCATAAGCCATTGTAAGCTATAAATACAATATTGAGACCAAAAGAAAAAGTTAATCCAATATTTGTTATATTCTATATTCACAGATGAGTACACATCCAGTGCAACGACTCTGACAGTGGACGCGAAAGCTGGTGTCCATCCGATCAGTCCCTACATATATGGCCTTAATTTTGCGGACAAAGACTTTGCAAAAGAGATCAAACTTCCGTTCGACAGATGGGGCGGGAATGCTGTGACCCGTTATAACTGGAAGAATGATATGTCTAATCACGCGTCCGACTGGTTCTTCGAGAACATTCCCGAAGAGAACGCACACCCGGAGACACTGCCCGATGGGTCTAAGGCCGACCAATTCGTAGAGAAAGATAAGGCGGTCGGCGCCCGAACTATGATGACTATGCCGTTGATCGGTTGGACACCAAAGGACAGGGAGAAGAGGTGTGGCTTCAGTGTTAAGAAGTACGGCGAACAGGAGAAAACGGATCAGTATATGCCTGACTGCGGGAATGGAAACTACAAGAATGGCACAGCCATTACAGGCAATGATCCGACCGACACCAGTGTGGCCATCAATGCCACGTTTGCCACCGAATGGGTCCAACATCTGGTCAAAAAATACAATACCTCAACAAAAGGAGGGGTTCTTTTCTATGAGATGGACAACGAATACGATTTGTGGACTTCAACGCACAGAGATGTCAGACCGAAAGATGTTGGAACCGATGAGCTTGTTAAATTAACTGAAGATTATGCGTCCGCTATCAAAAAAGTTGACCCTGGAGCACAGGTCTTGGGTCTGGTGGGCTGGGGTCTCCTGAGTCTATTCTCGTCAGGTATGCGCAAATATATGTGAATTAATTTTTATTGGGGAGAAATTGATTCTAACAAATATGGACAAGGATTGTGTAGCTTAGCTAAAAATAGGCGCATAAATTCAGTTAAGCTTAATTAATCAAAATAATCTTAATTATAGTTTAAAATCGAAGAAACCGCAGATTCTAATCCCCAATTCAACCTTGGAAATAGTTAGTAACAGTTTTTAGGTTTAATAAACTTCTATTAAGCAAAGCTATCCTATGGCATACTAAAAAAGGATTAACATTCACATTGATTAACACAAACTCTATTATTTTCTATTGTTTCTAATAGAGTTTGTGTTAATCTATGTGAATGTTAAACCTTTTTTTTAATATGCAATAAAATAGCTCTACTTTATTAAGCTATATTCAGTGGAGTTAAATTTAAACTGAATGGTTAATAGATCATGGATGGAATTCTCACATAATTATCTGTTTATCTAATCGACAATGTATTTCATACCTAGCCCTGGACGAGCATGATTCCACCTACAGCGACAAGGACAAGAAGGCGCATGGCAATGTTGATTTTGCAGTGGCTTACTTAAAGGCAATGAAAGCCTATGAAGATGAGCACAAGCTGAGAATAGTGGATTACCTGGATTGTCATATCTACCCCCAGGAGGCGAATATATTCCAGGAAACAAATGACGCGACAGTCAATGCCGTTAGACTGCGTTCGACCCGAAGTCTGTGGGACCCGACGTATGTGGACGAGAGTTGGATCAAGGACCTGGGCGCACCAAGGTCAACCATCCAGTTCATACCCAGACTGAAAAAGATTGTGGCCGACGGCTACCCGGGCACCAAAACGGCCATTACTGAATACAATTGGGGTGGAATGACGTTACTCAACGGTGCACTAACTCAGGCCGACATTTTCGGTATCTTTGGTCGGGAGGGCCTGGACTTGGCCTCTCTTTGGAATCCGCCTAAACCTACCGATCCCATGGCTTATGCTTTTAGAATATATAGGAATTATGACGGAAAGGGCGGCCAATTCGGTGACTCAAGTGTTTCCGCTAAGAGTAGTGATGAGGAAAAACTGGCCATTTATGCATCGCTCAGAAGTACGGATAAGAAGCTAATCATTATTGTGATCAATAAGGATCCGACACAAGTGGCCGACACTAAAGTGTCAATCAGTAATTTCCAGTCCGCGGCAAAAGCAAAAGTTTTCACTTATAGCGAGAAGAATTTGACGAAAATTGTCGAAAGCGAGACATCAATCACTAGTAATAGCATTGCGTATAAATTCCCCGCTTATTCCATAACACTGTTTGAAGTGTCCAACAAATGAATGTTTTGTTAAAATAGAAAAATTAAATTTCCAATTAATAAATTTTTTGTTTTAAATTCAAAATAGAATATTTATTTTGAGCTAATGTATATAATTTAATATTAGCCTGATCAATACAAATAAATAAAAAAATTATAATTAAAATATTAGAGAGCGGATGTAGCTCAGTAGGTATGGTTGTCGCCTTACTGTGGCAAAAGATCGCTGGTTCGAGTCCAGCTAATGGGTCTATTTATTTAGACTTTTTTCAACTAATATCGCGTTCAGTTGTTCTCACTTCACTGCTAGCAATGAGCAGTCACTTGTTCTAGAAGGAGTGGGACGAAGCGCTTCAAGCACTTGACTCAATAGCATTCGCCCACTACACCTACACCAAAGGTTCAAAAGGCGTTTATGAAAATGAATGAGTAATTAAATCGCAGGGAGAAGGATTCTATAAATGGAGATTGAATATCAATAATTTTAATATTTTACTAAACATATGGAAGAATTATTTACAGTTGAGAATCATTTTAAACCGGACGGACAAATACTTGATTCTTTCGCATTAGTTTAAGTATTTATTTCCGACTCGGCTGTGACCGAAAGACAAAATATTAATTTGAATGAACATATAGTCATTCGTAGAAAGACATTGTATCAAATATTTTATTTTGAATTATTTGATATTAATGTTAATCTTTCGGTTAAAGATTAATCTA
>JAQFXN010002508.1:0-12543 GCA_034693365.1 Liacarus xylariae
GCATCCCTACTCTTATCAGTACTCTATATCCCCTGACTTTGAGTTCATTGGGCATCCCTACTCTTATCAGTACTCTACACCCCCTAAATTTAAGGTCTTTGCCCAACCCTAATATTAATAATCCATCATTTTCATCCACCACATGATTACTGTCTGTTCGTTTGTACAGAACAACCGTTTAATATAAAGGATTACATTTCTATTTTACATTTTAATCATTTAAATCATGCGATACTCCTTTCGTGTTTAGCGATTTGAGCCTTTATCGTAACTGTGCTCAATTAGTCTAATTGTGTAAATGAATTGGTACCATTCTAAATGTATTTTTCAAATCATTTTAGATTTATTCATATTAGATTTATTTATTCATCAAAAATTATTCATAATTCTGCATTAACTATAATTTACAAGTTCACTTAATAATTTTTGATCAAGATTTGCAGAAATATGATTTATCCTGTGACTTAACTTTACAGCACTACATAAATTAGAATTAATATTTTAATACAAAAGTTTATTTATGAAATAGATTTATCAAAATGATTTACTTATAATTTTTTAAATTTTGTTTATCAGTCAGAAAAAGCTAGAAAATGTTGTTCATTCCATTACTAATCTTCAAGAAATTAATGTATAAAATAATTATTTGTTAGATATTAGTAAAGAATTTTTCTAAATAAGTCGTTTCCGATCTATTTTCAATTAATAATCATATGAATAAAAATTTTAATCTTTAAATAAAAAATGAAATGAATAATTATAGTTCACTAATCAATATACTTTTCTAATATTAAATACAGTTAAACAGTTCTCAATTGTATAGTGCAGTGAAGTTTGTAAAATATATTTCTGTTAACTATTTCGGATAAATTACTCATACAATAACAGTCCTTGAATCTCCTTAACCAATTTAGTTTTTTCAATTTTAATCAGATTCCATGCTTTCGATTATCGGATATACAATGGGTTTACTCTTGATTGCGCGTGACATAATTAATAAGTTAGCAAATTACCAACCTGGCATCTTTAGAATTCATTTAAATTAATTTTTAAAATTACCATAAATGCATTGTATTTACAGTGGAGAATCATTTTAAACTGGACGGACAAATGCTTGATTCTTACTCATTAGCTTTGAGTTTTTATATTAGATTAATCTTTAACCGAAGATTAACATTAATATCAAATAATTCAAAATAAAAAATTTGATATAATGTGTTCCTACGAATATGTGACTATCTGTTCATTCAAATTAATATTGAGGCTATCGGTCACAGTTTAGTTAAACAAAAAACTCAAAGCTAATGAGTAAGAATCAAACATTTGTCCGTTCAATTTAAAATGATTCTCCACTGTAGATTTTTAATAAATAATTATAATGATTCAAGCTGGTATCTCTAGTTTTTTCAAATATAGTAAAATTTTATAAGTGTCCATGTGCTAGTAAGTTTCATTGTCTTATTATTAAAGTATAAGATAAAGAAAAGAATTTGCTGATTTTTCTTGTTTAATTTAGTATCATTCAGTAAAAGAGGGTTATTCTAAAATTCAAAGAGATGCATCTTTGATATTTACATATTCGAGCATGTGCTTTACTTGGGACAAATAATTTAATGTCTAATCTTTTCATTAACATTTACAATGATTCTTGTTGAAATTAATTTTTGTAAAATATTAATTTTTACTTTGATTTTCATGTTTTAATTAGATATTCTTGTTATTTTTCTAAATTAAGATTTTTAAATTATAAATACTGAAAGACATAAACATAATATGAAAATTTTGTTTTCATAAATCTTTAATTTAAATAAATTTCAATTCTTCAAACATAAAAAACAAGAATAAATATTTCAAATGTGCTCAAAAATATACAGTATTTGTGCTTAAAATGTAAAAAAAAACTTTATAATCATTAAACACTTGAATTAAAACATAGTATAAAGTGTTTGAAATTCGCGAATAAAAAAAGGCAAATATTTTTAGGACAGAGAAAAAAAATATGTTTATAAGAATCGATTGAACAGATAAGAGGAATAGTATTGCTTATGAATAGGATATATGAGAGCAAAATAGATGCTAATAGAGAAGAAGAGAGGCGGGAGGAGAGGGCAGGAGAGGAGAGGAGAGAGAGAGAGAGAGAGAGAGAGAGAGCGTGAAAGAACACACACACATAATATAGAGTTAAAGATCATATGCGAGAATCAGTGGAATAGATGTGTGTATTCAGAGCGCAAGACCTCAAAACAGATTTTTGAGTCCAGCAGTCGATTGCTGTGCGGAAAAAAACTCCGGAATTCATTGCACTCTTCTCTTCACACAAATACAGAGACGAGTGAATGGGAATGAATCGCTATTGCATTTCACATAATACCAGAGCACTAGTGTATTGCAGCCACCAGTTTAACACATTATAGCACATTGGGCTCTATGTGTTGTATTCGACTGTTGGAAGGCTTGAAATCCAATCTATTCAGTGGAATAAGAATATAATCGTATATAAAGTTATTGTTGTGTTTCATGTGTTGAAGAATATTCTGTTCGACACAACAGAAATACTGTCACAATATTGATAAACAGAAGAAAGAGAGAAAAAAAACAATTACTTTTTATTGGAAAGAGTAATAAAAAGTTTTGATTTGCTTTTTGTTTTATAAATACTATTTATTGTCTGTGTTTTTCACAAATAAATACTTTCAGCGCAAACATTAAAACTTCTAATAAACTTCTCATCTCTTCCTTAAAACACTAATACATCTCTTCAGTTATTGTTTTATTGAATTACAACGAAAAATAAAAAAATAAGAATCAATTGTTGAAACAATTCCTGAGACAATATCTGGCGAAAAGAATTCTGTTTAAGTGTTGATAAAAAACAAAAAATAATTTTTTGTTTTGTGAAAAACAAACAACTTTTGAGACATTTATTCAACAAAAACTTTTTGCTAAACTTTTAGCAAAATTTTGTGAAAAAATACAAAAAAAACTAATTTTTAAGTTTCACAAAATTCTCTAAACTATTTAGTGTTTATTTGTGTAAAACTATAACTTAAAGACAACTATAAAGACTACAGAATTTCTATTCTTTCCGATCGAAACACATCTTTTGACAAAACTTTTTTTTCTCAAGTGTTCTCTCAATACTTAGACTCTCTTGTCTTCAGTTGTATCTCAACTCAAAAAACTATCAAAAATCTCAAAACTAATTGAATGTAAGTTTTTATTTTTCATTTGAAAAAATTATTGTTATATTAAAAAAAAGACATTTTTGTCTCATATCTGCGTAAATGGAAAACTTTAATCTAATTTTATTTCTTTTCGTAATTTTTAAATGAAATTACATTTTTTCTTAATATAAAATATATTCAATTTTCTAAACAATATATAAATTGATTTTGATTTCGATCGTTAAGAATGCATAAAAAAATCTTTTGGTAATAGAATTTATTTAAAAGAAAGAAAATATAATAAGATATAGAGTTTTATACTCTTTTGTAACACAAAATACATTTATTTTTCTCACTTAAGTTTTGAATATAATATGATTAATAAAGAATATGTTTTCGTTGAGAATAATAATGAAAACAAAAATATAAGAGGAATAAATCGAAAAGTTTTAGAAAATTAAAACTATTAAATATAGGGTGATCAAGGTGTTAACATAAATAATTAAAAATATCTACTATTAGTATAGGGGTTAATATTTTAGGGCAGTCCACATTTTGTGAAGCATTTTTAACCAAAACCTTCCCTTTAGCCAATTTCTATCCATATTTGAATAATACTTATATAAGGTGCAGGTCAAGATTTCAAATGACCCCCAATGGATACTTTGGAAATAGAAGTTTTAAATGACATTAATATAAGTTTTAATAAATTGAAATCAATATAAACGTTTATTTATCACATTTCAATTAATTTCTGAAATTATTTTTGACAATAAATTATGTATTTTTGAATAATTTCGTGCGCCACTTTTTCTAACATCCCCCCCCCCCCCAGTCAACTAGGTCCATTAGAGTCCACTTTGAGTTACCACTCGCCTACCTAAATGGATTTCTTTTATATATAGCCCCTTACTTAAATATTATATATTGAATATATAAAACAAACTAGTTTAAAATAATGAAACATTGAGTATTTAGTGTTTATTTAAAATAGTTAGAATAACTTAGTTTAAAATCGGTTTTTGTATTTAATAAAAATTGAAAATATTTTAAAATGAGATGATTATTTTTCTCGTTGTCTTTGATATTTTAAACTAGCTAATTTTAAGAATATCTAATAGTAATCAAAAAGAAAGATATATTTTATTTTTAAAAAAAATTACTTTTATGAAATACACAAACCGGTTTTGAATCAAGCTAACATCTATATAGCAATCAAACTTGATCATCCCCTATATTATAAGAAAATATTTAGCATAACTTTTCCATTTAATAAATATCTGAAATTAGATTAAGAAAAGTATTTTTTGAGCAATAAATACTCTAAAGAGCACAGACAGTGAATGTGTGTATACTTAAAATAAATTGTAATATAATTTAAAACAATTTTATTGAATTAAGAGAACGAGAAGTGAAACAAATTTTTTTCTTCTCTTAAAGTGAATTATTATATAATATACAATAGAGAAAAGTAGAGTTGTTTTAACTTTATAAAAGGGCACAGGAATTGCGAGGGAAGTTATAATTTGTTTGAATTTGGAGTAGAATTGGTTCTGAAATATACTTTATATAAAACTCTATATATATTAAGTGTTGTTTTTTAGTGATCAAGAGATCAATATTTTACTGACAATATATATAGAGTAGCGAAAAGTTGTGAACAGTTTTGTGCAAATTATTGCAAAAATAAAATGAAATAAAGTATGATAGAGAGCACAGGCAGGGAGAGGGAGGGAGCCAGAGAGAGTTCCTTGATTTTTTAAATATATGGTATAACGATTACGGGAAATGCACAATAAACTCGATTCAAAATATTTTACAATTAGTCAACTTTTTTTGTATTTTCCTCAAAATCATAGGGGGTATAGTGTGGAGTAATTTGCAATCGTCAAATTCTAGCAGAATTTAAGTAAAAATGTCGTAATTTAACAGAATTGAAACAAATTATTAAGAACCTAACAGAAATTACCAAATTTAGCAAGAATTTGATAAAATCCTGTTATTTTTCTAAGAATTTAGACAGAATTTCACAGAATATTTTGAGCGGATTTATAGGAGGGGAGTCCTCGTTTTCTCTTCATCATAAGGGGTATCATGGCTATACCATTGCCCATTTTCATATATTTTTATTCAAAGTTAACAAAGTTGTACTATTTTATAATGAACTCGTCATGTACGTTTAAGCATCTCTGTGAGATTCTCTATTAGATTGAAAATTATTTCTGCACAATTGAAATTGAGCATGAGTCATCACTAATAATAATACGAGGCACTAAGAAAGTGCAATCCTCTCACTCCGCTTACATACATTTTTTTATCTAGTTTAAAATAGAGTAATTCGAATTAAAATATTTAAAATTCATATAAACGCTATCGCACTTCGATGAGTACCTCACATAAAATCAATTTAATTATTAATTAAGTACTTTCCGAGTAATGGTCGAAAACTCATAAACTAAGCCTTATATTTTGAAACTGTACATTTTCAAATTTTCCTGCTCTGAACTGCCCACCTCTGCCCGGAAACAAAATGCCCTATTTATAAATTATATTAATACAAAAGTCAATATATAAATTGCATCAATAGTTGTTCACTCAAACAAATAACGATTAAAATTGATTGAAAGTCAACTCAATTCAAAAGCAGTATTACATAACATAACAAAAACACAGTTTAGGGATAGAGATATATAAGAGTTAGAGAGAAAGGAAGCGATGAACAGTGAAATCTATAGTTGTTATAGAAATTGGAAGCAATCAACAAATACCAAACCATAAGAAACAGAAAGAATAAGAGAATTTTGAAACTAAAATATTTCCCAAAACTTTATTCACTAATAACTTAAAAACCATTTTCTCTACTATTTCTTAACACAAAGAATACTATAATTATTGAGTTTTCATTTATTTTGAAAAATTTTGCTTTCCTTTAGATCTATTGCTCTATTAATTTATTTTTTTCTTCACTAACTCTGTTAAGGAAGTGAGAGAGAGAGAAGAGAGAGAGAGAGAGAGAGAGAGAGAGAGAGAGAGAGCGAGAGAGAGAGAGAGAGAGAGAGAGGAGGAAGAGTGAGCGAAACTGGATGTTAAGTACACTAAGTCTTAGGACTTTTAGCACTCTATAAGAGAAAAGAGTTGATTAAAACGTATGAGTTTTTTAACGATAAAAATAAGAAAAATGAAACAAAAAAACATAAAATAAAAATAGTGAACAAAAAAAATATTTTTCATTATTGGTTAGAATTTAGTACTGTTACAGTATTGGATCGAGATATAGATAGAGAGCACAGGGATGGATGACTAGAGACGGAGAGAGAGAGAGAAAGAGAGTGATTGGAGAGAATGGATGAGAGATTGAGAGAAATTTCATTTGGAGTTGAAATCATTTTTCAAACTATTTTGACTTCCGCTCAAACATATGCCAAATGCACAGCCAGTGAGTACAGGGACTTCACTAGTCTATAGACTCAATAATATTGATTGAAGTGCACACAAATGTATTATAGAGTATAGAGTAATATATCTACAGATAATAGTGGAATAATTTGTTAAAATGTCAGCACAGTCTTCAACACTGTCTCTGACTCTTTCCTAAAAGTCCTACACAATTGTCTACAGAGTTATTCAATGTTTGTCATTCAGTAACTTGAATTCTTCAAAAAAAACAAGCAATCTTATTTATTTCACAGAATTTAGAATGAATTTCACTGAATATTTAGAAAACGGCGCCTTCGGTTCTGTTTCCTCAAAACTTGCGAGGGAGGGGGAGGGGTATATCGCGAGCAACCTCTTGAGGTATCGATCAAAAACACCGGGGAAGTATTCTAAGCTGTGCCCTTCTCTCTTCATCCATTTTTTATATTGATATTTGATATAACCTCTCTTCAAATATAACTTTTTAAAATTGTTGCTATCTTATTAATCCTGGTATGCTATTAAATTTAATAAATATTCAAATTGCTAGACTCTAAAGTGCTTAATATGTTTTAGCTAGAAATTCAAAGTGCTAGACTATTTGTTATTGACACTTGTTACTATTTTATGGATTTGTTATTGATTTATGCTATCAAATCTAGGATAGGATTGTAATTTGATTTCAAACAATAAACTTAATCATCAATAACAAATTTAATAGTCACATATTTAACATTCCAGAATTTGTTATTTTAAACATTTGTAATCGATTCGTGAGAATGAAGTAATCAAACAAAACTCTATCCAAAGAGCTATTAAGACTGGAAAGTGCACTGTTGATTTTCAGATTTTAACAATCATCTTAACACTAAAACCTTTAGAATTGCAATAGGAATTTAGGAATTGTAAATATTTCCAATAAAATAACCAGTTTCATTTAAGTTTTTATGTATTGAATAATCAATTTTAAAATTGTTTCTCAATCAAGTACTACAACTGCAATATTGAACTGGTAATTTTCATTTGCCGCACACTGAATATATAATTTTTTGCAAGCTTATTTAATTAAAGCTAAGTACGAACTTTCAATGCACGGATTTGACAGAACAAGAGTTATTGGTTTGTCGAAGGAATATCTGGATCAACTCACTTGTGGTATATGTCATGAGATATTCGTCAAACCGATCCTAACTAAATGTTGTCGACAAATATATTGCTCCGATTGTATCCAGAAATGGCTCCGACAACAAAGCACCTGTCCTAACGATAGAAAGGTGCTCTTGTATAATACAGAATATTTGAGTCACGTGCCCCGGATGGTCACCAACCTATTGGCCGATATGAGAGTTATGTGTGATTTTCACGCAATTGGCTGTCAGAATGTGGTTCTGTTTAGTGAATTGGAAAATCACGTAAAATATTGTGATTTCAATCCGAATAGAAAATGCAAAACTTGTCGACTAAGGCCTGACAATGAAGACCACGACTGCGTTAAATGTCTTTTATCGAGAAATAAAATTTTAAGTATTCAAAATGAAAAACTAAGAAAGGAGAAACAGTTACGAGAATCCAGTTCAGGTTGTATTATTGGTTAATTTTGATATTGGATCAATATGATTGGGTTCTGATCAGAATTCTGGTTTAAACAAATTCAACATGAAAAGCTCTTATATCTTACTATAATAATAATTTACTTTATACTGTACTAATATTAATTGACATGCTTATGCATTTTACTAATAAAATATTATTTGAAGTTTTAATTTGCCCCTGATTAATGTGAAATTGTCTTGTTCATTTTTATTAGTTTAATAATAAAATCAATTTTAATTTTATTCACTTTATTGAAAATATTATCTCTTATTCAATAATAAAAATATTTATTATTAATTTTTGGTGATTTCGCACATTTTCTCATTTGTATGAAAGCCCACTATAACATGTCATTTAATTTATTACTATTGATAGCAATTTATTATATTTTTATGAATGATATTAAACCAACATTTGCTTAATGTGTTTGAAATGATGTCGGCTTTGTATTTGCTAAAGATATTAGATATTGGTCTGATAGGCAATGATGAACTTTATATTAATGTCATGGAATCGATTAATTAACCGCAGCATGAGTAAGTAGATGTAGATTCCTTAAAACACATTGGCGATGCAATAGGTACCCTATAGATTCTTTTAGAATTTTAGATTTAGATATGTGTATATCATTTTAAACAAGAATGCACTGTTAATATACATAACTCAGTTTTCATAGGAAAAATATTATTGAAATACTGTTGGCTGAAGTGGTATTTTTCCAGGAATTCGTTTGTCATTTCAGCAAAATCTAAAAGATTTTAGTCGATAGATTAACCAGGGATCGATTAGGTCCACCGAGTGAGAGGGCATGTTTGTATTTTAGCCAAAATTTGGGAAAAACAGATGAAATGATTTAAAAATTTGCCTTTGGCAAAAGGTTAACCGGGCGATGTTTGCAAGTCGGCCGAGATATTGGGGATATTTAGGCCATGCCACTACTGGTGGTGAAGAGGGTGAAAACGAATTTATATTTACGTTTTTATCGTAGTGGAGATAATCAATTGGGTCTCTCTCTCCCCTCTCCTCCCCTCTTCTCTCCACTTTCCTTTTAACACATCTAAATTCCCCTCAAAGACATTTGATAAATTATTTCATAAGACTATACGCCCCATTATTTTTCATGCATTCATGTCTGCTCTAAATTATCCCATGAGAATCTAAGTCAAAATAATATAATACATTTTTTCATTCCATATGCAAATTATCTCTGTTTACAGTCGATGACAGCAATTGAACAATTGTTAAATAGAAGAGTTGACTATAAATGTTGGCAAATGGTTATTGTTGATTGAATCCAAACTCCATATACCCTGTATGTCGTTAAATATGGGACAATTGATTTGATAAATTCATTTATGAATTATAATAAAATTATTATAATTTTATTCGAAAGATTATTAGCTATCACATTTTCTTAAAACTTTTAGAATATTATTATCCAAAGTTTAATTGAGCCCTGATAATTGTTTAAATAACTTTGTATTATTGTTTACTGAATAGAGAATTACTAGTTGCAAATAAATTTTACAAGAACAATATCTTGTGAATCATTTAATACAAGAAAATAAATCATTCGTCGCTGTAATTGATTAACAAATCAGTGGTTTATCATTTGTAAGGATTCGGTGTTTGCCTTAAAACAGACAATTAAAAGACCATTAATAACAGAAATTCTATAAACAAATGAAAGTCCTATTGTTATATTCACAGTTTCGTCAACGAATTTATCAAAAAATATCATTTGATTATCACTAATAGATAAAAATTAATTATTAATTTTCGGTGATTTCGCACACTTTTATGATAACTCACATATCATTTAATCTATGGCTAACAATGCCATTGGACTCAATGCTAATCAATTATTTGAATAATTTTAAACTAAAATTCTTTACGTTATCTCAAATGTTGTTGGGTTTGCGTTCGCCTAAACTGTTGGTTTGTTAACAGAATGAGACACTTATATAAAAGCTAATTGAGGTTATATTTTAAATAATTTGAATAATTCATCGTTGATTATGAATTTTTTTTTTTTTTGATAGGAAGAGCAATTCATTAATTCTTTAAATATTATATCAAGTACAGTATCAATACAGAGAATTTGTAGATTGTAGGGCAATTTCTAACAGGTCAATTACTAATTTAACAAATTCATCTTAATTATGGTGGACATAATTTGACATTGGTCTACATTTTTATTGTCAAGCGTATATTTTTTGAAGTTTTTATTTGATACTTCGGAATCGAAAGAATTTTAAAAATTATTTTTCTCACGTTTTATTGTTAATAATGTGTCAAAAAATAAAAATACCCTCACTATTAAATTTAATATAATTCCATTGTTTTGCAAAAGCGAGTGATAAACAGAAGAAAGATTGGAAAAAATGTAAGAATAGATGTGTTTTTTTCATTTGTTGGTTAAAATCAGTTCTGCAGTAAAGGAGTAGACAATAGCATAAGAAAAAGAGACGAAACAAATATTTCTTTTAGACTTTCAGAGGAATGTATTTTTGTTTTTATTTAATTTAAAAAAGAGTTGGTTTGTGTCACACATTTTTCTCACAAATATATAGAATTTGTGTTTTAGATAAAGTTAACATCCTCTTTATAAAAGATATAAGATCAAGTTAACATTAATTTTAAAAAGAAACTATCATTTTAATAGTTAATCAATTTTATTTAATCATTAACATTTTTCATTTGGCCATGACTATCAGTCTATAAAAAATACATTATTTATCAAATGTGTAGATTATATACAAAAAGACTTGTAAGAAGAAGAAACATTTCTTAAGTTTTATAAGATGACTACGTGCTTCAGTATAATAGTCACATACAGTCAAACATTGAGTCGATTTTCTTGCAAACTTTATTAATAAACTAATTTATTTGACTAATATTTTTACAAAATTATTGATTAAATATTTAACTGCATGTGACTATTATACTGAGACATGTATTCATCTTATAAAATGTAAGAAATGTTTCTTCTTCTTACACATCTCTTTGTTTATAATCTACACAAATGTAGAGATGATAAAAGACCTTAACGTCAAGGGGATATAGGGTACTTGGGAGTTTCTTGCAATCGTCAAAATCTTGCAGAATTTAATTAAAAATGACGTAATTTTACAGAGAAAATTGAGAAAATTCTGTTATTTATCTAAGAATCTAGATAGAATTTTACAGAATATTCCGCACCTTCGAAGCCGATTTCTAAAATTAGCGAAAGGTAATCCCATTTTTTCTTCTACACAGTGAGGCTACAGGATATTTTGGAAATACTCATTTGTCATTCCTAATAAAATGACAGAAATTTTATAATGGTCATTCAGCAATGATTTGTGATCAATCATGGTCAATTTATTAAATAGCTAATTTTTTCAAAATTAAATCCATTATTGGTAACATATGGACTTTAGATAAAATTAATGTTCATGCTATATTTTAAATAACATCTGTTACTATAAAGTTTTCTCATTATATTAAACTTTTTATTCTTGAACGATTAAAGAAAATAAAAGTTCAAAACTAAATAAATGACGTGTTTAAACAAAGCTTTAAAACATAGATATAATTCTTAAATACTTAAATATATTATATTTGGATTTTATTAGCGACTTAGTTGTCAAATCTCTTCTATCAAAAATATTGGAATAAAATATAAAAATGCTGCATTTTAGAAGTTTCAAACAAAATGCAGCTCTGGTAAAAAACTTTCTAAAAATTTAGCTCAACTTTTTATGATATTTTTCTGCTCTAAATCTCCAACTTTTTTAAAGTGAGGATTAGATTGAATTGTGATAAGAGATGTATTAAAAAATAATACGTTTTCATACTTTTCTTTATTTTTATTTTAACACACATTCAACAGAAAAAAATAAAAACAAAAATCAAATCCGTTTATAAATGTATCGCACAGTCAGTTACAGTAGGTATAGTGGAGTATAAAACAAAAATATTTTTATATAATAGTTATATAAATCATAGAATATTCTTCACAACAACATTAGACTCTCTTCACTAAGCTATTAAACACTACCAAAACATTTATAATCCTATTTTGTAATTCACTTATTTGTCATTTGGTTTTTTCAAATATTAGATTTTGATTTTAATGTTAAAATCATTTTTATGTTAACATTTTATTAATGCTGTCTCTGACAAAAAAAAAACAAAATACCTAGTTTGTATATCCAAATAATTTTAAAATATCTAGTTGAAATTACATTAGGGATGCGCAAATGTAGAAAAGTCAGGAAGATAGGATATTGATAAGAGACACAAAATCACAGGGGGGGGTATAAGTTGGAGGTATTTTACGAATTTGACAAAGTTCGGTTATTTTTCTAAGAATTTAGACAGAATTACA
>JAQFXN010002509.1:0-12539 GCA_034693365.1 Liacarus xylariae
TGTCTATTCTCCTTGAGGTAGAGCGCCGTCAAAAGTCAAATTAAGCGCATGACAGACGGATAAGCAGTGGATTTGCGTCCCACTATTACTTTCCTAATTAATAATTAGTAATTATCAATATTCATATATTAGTCTTTTATTTATTTTATTAAATTTATTTAAATAATTAATCATTATCTGAAAAATAATTTCGTTAATCCTTTCACAATTCTTACATGAATCAATTTTGCAATTTTAATAAATATTACACAGCAATTAATTTTTTAATAATGCAAGTTGAAAACTAAACCCAATAATATTTTACACAGCTTTTTGTAATTTTACATCAAAATTATATTTTACGTGAAATAGCTGTACAGTATAAAAAACTGATTATAATATTCTATATATAATTTATATATTATTTATACAATATTGTATTTGACACATAATATTTAAACAAATAAAATTTTATTTTACTAATTAATTTTGATTTTGTCTTTTTGAATGTTTTCTTCATTTCTGATTCTATTCTCTTCGCTAGTATTGCTTTTAGTTTTACCCATATTTTTATTTTCCAATTCTTTAACATTTGTTTTAGAATTACTTTTATATTCAGTGTTGAGATCGCGGGGTCCAAACAAGACAATGTAAGTCCAGCCCCCGATTACATGACCCAAATAAAGTGACAGTTGCTGTGAGACCAACCAATAACTATAATTTTGATCCCTATTAATAGGAATTTTTTAAAAGTATTTTTATCATAATTTAATAAAATAAAACTAACCGAAAGGCCACATCAAAACCAATAATTATTCCGGCATAAAGTCTGGTTCCGAAATCTCTGGCTAAAATAATATATTTTATTATTATAAATTATAATTTATAATCATTATTTTTGAAAACACTTCTATCTTAACTGGTCAAAATAAGATATATGGAAACATAGGTGCTTTCAATGTTAAAGTGCATTTTAACGAACCCCTCCCTTCTGGAAAACTCCTGCATTTATACGTTTTTTTACATTTGAGTATTTTAACATAATTTTACAAAGTTAGAGTAAATTTTATACATGACTATATTATTAAGTAAAACAGCAAATAGTCGATTATTGATGGTCTGGGTCTGAGATGATTATCATTCAAAATAATTTACACAAAATAAAAAGTTCCAATTAATATGATATAAAACACTAATGAAATCAAATCAAATAAAGAATTCACTCTGGGAAAATCTAAGGAATGATATTCTTATAGTTTTATCAAGGAAATTCTTATCTAAACCCATCTTCACATCTCTGGTACACAATATTAATAACAAAAAAACTTTAAATTTACCTGGATTTAAAGCTATGTCACAATTGACTAAAAAAGCGAATACAGTTCCGAAAAATGTGAAGACTATTAACATCGGTTGGAAAAACGTGGGCAGAGGATGGTTTGTATGATCTAAAATGGCCATAAGGAACATTGAGAATATTGCACAGGATAACAAACCATCGAAGAAAGCTCTAAACAAATTAATTTTATTGTGAGGAGTGCTAAGCAGTACTGATGAAAGCACTGTCTCTTTGTTGTGAACTATATGTTCGTAATAGAGACCTGTAATATATGAATATATCATTTATTTTATATGCAATTAATTAAGAATAAATTTATATCAACCGTGTAATATCATAGCGGCCACAAATGATCCGGCATATTGAGCCGGTAAATAATAAATTAGTTTCTTCCTATTAAATAAATATTTAGTTAAACATTATTTCAAATGAAAAATGAGAGAAATAATGTCAAACCAATGCAATCGAGACATTGTGGCCAAACACACAGATATCGCGGGATTAAGATATCCTCCTTTAGAAATAAAGAATATATCTGTTCAGTACTATAAAATAGATTTAAACCTTTTGTGAATAGATTACCGGAAACTGGAACTGAAACAAATAGAGAGCCGAGTAGACCACTGGCGCCCGTGAATGCGATTATTATTGCATAAACGGGATTGAGTTCTATATTATAGATGACATCCTTAGCCCTCTTCCCCGCCGGCACTGAATCTATTGGTATACAAGTTGATTGAGGAAAAGTTTTCTGATCTAAATGTAGAGTCAGATTAGTCGGTGGCAGAGGATTAGGTGTTGAGTCGAATTGGCATATATTATAGTTGGGATCGCTGTATAGTCTGATTGCGCTCTGAGAAATGGTGAAGATTAACATCAATGAGGATAATGTTAAATACTATGGGAATGAATGTAAGTTTTTAGTAAATTAATAATACTCTTGTCTTATATCATGATTACAGACCACTTGCATAAAAGTGCCTAAAAATTCAGACATAAATAATCTGAAAGAGTCAGGTATTGGAAAAAGAAATGATTTTCTTTCAGTTGTAGTCATTATATATATATTTGTATCAATAAATTTAAAACTAATTAAAAATATATAACAATTTGAGTTAACAGAAAATCAGTTAACAATAGATTTATAAAAAGATGCTGTAATAGTATCATAATTAGGATCTTGTGCTCTCTTTATAATAACAATACTTTTATTTAATTTATTGAGTTTTCTGATTAAGTAAACGATAATTTACTAAAGTGTGCTATAATTGAAAGCTAAGACAAATTAATCGATTTTTATGAGATTAAAGTGATTAAAATCGACCTTAAAGTCTAAGAAATTGCTCCAATTTAAATAATTCCCTAAACACGGTTTATCCTCAGACTCAGGTCATCTCCATTGTCAGTATAAAAGTATTAATATTAAACTTATTTTTTAAATTTTAATTGATTTTAAAGAAATAAAATTATTCATAAATTAAAAAAGTTCTTAAATTAAAAACTTGTTTTCTTTTTTGATATTTATTTATTAAAAGTAATAATTATAATAATAATTACAATAAAATTTAAAAACTTTAAACAAATTCATTCATTTATTGATTAATCCAATCGAATAAATAATATGATTAATCGCTTTATAATTATTTTCTTAAATATACAATTAATATATAAAGTTTTATAATAAAACAATAGAAAATCCAAATGAAATATAAAAAATATATTATATAATGCAAACAATAATAGAAATGAATTATATTATAATTTAGATCAAAGCAATCAAATAATTGTTTAATTGCATTAATGTATTGGAGAAAAAGTTATTGAATGAGAAAACATTGGAAATAACACTGAGATATCTAAACAATAATTATAATTTTTTTCTAATTGTTATCAGAATTCAGATCTTGAGATTACAGTAAAGTTATAACAAAATAAAATGATAGCATTGTGTTTAATATTTTCCAATGAAATAATTGTTTGCGAAAAATTTAATTTTCCGTTAGTTTGTTGTCTGAATCGGGAATTTGTTGTATAAAACTGTTTGCCTTTCCTTTCACAACAAATCAATTGAAGAAAAAGTGGGAATAAAAGAGTTCAAAAGGAAATATTGAGACAAAAAGACTTTGATTTTTGTAGAAACAAATTGAAGAAAATGAACAAAAAAGAAATCAATTGATGAAAACAGTTAGTCTTTTATTAAAGCCCTGGGCATACTTGTGCTCTAATTTTATAAGAAATAAGTTAGGCGATATTAGATTTTTAAGATACGTAATTTCAAAAGTTTCTATGGATTTCTCTGTCCCTCTCTCTCTCCCTTTCCATTGGCGAGACTTTCATGTTTTCAGTGATCACTTGTCGGGCTTTTGATAGAAAAAAATTATTTAAAAAGAGTTTTAATAAATGGATTGCTATAAAAGAATTTATACCCCTGTGATAGATAACATCATTTTTAGTGACGGGTGCAGTAATTACTGTGCTTAGACTCGCATTGGAATCGTCGATATTATTGCTGTTATGTAAGCCTAAGGACAATGAATAGATGAGACCTGAATTGAGTTGAAAAAAATAATAAATAAAAAAGTTAACATTTGATTAGCTTATTATAATTCACCTCCTATTATAGCCCCGATATGAGGACCGATGATTCCGGCCGACCACCAGTACTGGCTATCCAGTGGTCTTTTATTGGAAATTATTAGATATTAGTAATAATTAATGTAATAAATAGTTCTTATTGATTATACTTAAAAACGTCCAGTCCATAGCCTGCCAGTGCGGTGAATACTCGCGGAGATAAGTCCCGGGCTATAAAATATATTTACACTCAATTAAAGCATTTATTGTTTAATTTGAATTATTTCTAAGTAAGACTAATATTAACACTTAATCTTTTGAAAGCAAATAATTCATAATTTGTTTTATTTCTAAAGTTAGTCTAAATCAGTGGTTCCTTTAAGGAACTTCACAGCAACTTGAATAGTTTATTAAATGCCACTCTACTAGTTGTGCCATAAACTTATGATTAAAATCAATAGTGGCATGTCAAGAAACGTATGCAAATCGATAGAAGAAGTCATTCTAAGGTATTCTTTGCAATATTTTCTCAACTATGACATTTGACGCTAGAGGACGCTGTAGTAAATAAATTAAACTAATGAATCTTAGCACTTGAAACATCGATTCTGACTAATTCGCACATGCTAAATCGATTGGAGATAGTCACAAACTCGAGAACAGATTAGTAGAGTGGCATTTAATAGACTATTCAAGTTGCTTTGAAGTTCCTTAAAGGTCTAAAGTATTAAATACAAAAATTAAGTTTGATTTGAAACCATTAAAAGAATTTTAACAGGCTAACAAGAATTTCGGTAATTATTAATTAATTAAATTTTTATAAGAAAGGTGCAAGGTAAAGATTATAGATAAAATATCATTCAACAAAACAATAAATAGGTAGTAGGTCAATTCATCGTGGAACAATCCATTGAGGGACAATCCATCGTGGGAAAAATTCACCGTGATTTAATTTGGTTATTAATTACACTAAATCAGTAGTATTAATTAATTTTGATTTAATTTAGGTTAGTTTAGGTTAGGTAAAATACTACGCGAGCGGTAGCTAGCTAATAGCTATTAAAATTGAGCCGAATTTAATTGACGATGAATCTTCTCGCGATGAATTTTCTCCAAAATGGATGGTCCAACGATGAATTGACCTGAAACTAGGGATGTAGAAGAAGGGGTTCAACCCGGAATACCCACCTAGCGTTTTTGTCAGGTACTCCTATAGGCTAGTATTAATGGCTGGAACCCCTCTTTGCCTATCCCTGCTTTCACTTACAGTTAGGCATCATGCAATTAGTACGTACGCAAAATTTAAAAATAGCTAACTGTTATATATTTTAAGCCAAAACATTTGTCTATAAACTGGTCTTATATTAAAATCTTTAAAGCAAATTAGATAAGCCTGGTTTTATAGAATTTCTTCGTACGTACTAATTGTGTGACGCCTTTCGCAATTTAAGCACTGTAAATCCAATCTAATAAGTATTTCTTTGAAACATTACACAAAAAAAATAAATATATTTTTCACTAAATATAATCAGCAATTATACTGTAAATCTTTATTTTCTTCAAACGCAGAACTTAAAAAATAAAAATGCTTCAGAAAATTAGCCTCAAGTGTGAGAATATCCTATTTATTTATGTCACGACATAACAGACGTTAATTGAATATAACATCAATTTTTATTTTTTGATTTTATTTATTGTGCAATTAAATTGGTTCTATTGAGAGACATAAATAGTATATTTGTTAATATTTTTGTAACAAACGCATATGATAATGAACCCCAAGAGAATAAAAATATAGTTTAGTATCAAGTGCAAAACAATTTTAAGAAACTATTCGCACTTTTTTGATTGTTTTCGGAAAATTTGATAAATTTTTCGTTTTTTTAACATTGTCTACTTGAAATGATCAAGCTTGATGCAGTCAGAAGGAATAAAGTTTTCCTTAGGGATATTTCAGAAAATCTCAAGTGGTATAGGGGATGGTATTATTCTGGTATCAAATTAACGATTGGTGGTCAAGCTAAGTGATTAATTTCTGGGTTAAAACCAGTTTTTGGGTACAATTCAAACCTTACTAAAAAATCTGTGGTCGATCCCCTGCCTATAGTGTCTCTTTTCTTAAAATTTTTAGGCATATATGGCTTTCAGTTAGTTTTTCATCACTGTTAGCAATGTTCGTCAATTGGTCTGATGAGTGGGACAAGTGTAGGACAAGTGGGACAGGAAATCCAAGCGTAGCAATAAATCACTGCGTTTACACCGAAAGGGTTAAAAGTCGCTCATGAAATCAATTGAATGAATGAATTGTTGATTCTTTCTATTCCCAAACGAAGATAGCTGACCAAACAAAGCAACCACTTAAAATTTCAATAATCATTTTTTATTATTTTGGTGAGAATTTATGTCTATATTCTGCAAGAATTTTTTTAGAATTTGGACAATTTTGATGGAATGTTTCTACAGAATATTCTCATTATTAAAAATAGCAACTTCATTGCCATTTTCCCAAGAGCTTTAGAGAAGGAGGGCGTACACTGACTTGTCAATGTAAGGGCGCCTTTTGTAGATAAACTTTTTTTTTATATGAGGTATTCCGATTTACCTTCCTGTGCATCTCTGCTTCTGTACTCATTATTTGTCTGAAGTTTACTATCAGTAAAATAACATAATTTAATTTAAGATAAATAAATAGATGAATCAACAGATATATTAAATCAATTGGACGGGAAGTCTATGTTCAACTGATGAACCAAATATTTCCTCAATTTAATAAAACGTTTAATTTTAAGATTCATTACGGTTTAAAGCCGTCCCTAAAGCGATGAACTTTTTTCTCCCAATAATTATTTGTTAAATATTATGTAAATTATAAAATTGTATGAAAAATATAGTTCTTTTAAAAAAATAAAAAATATGGTTTACACAAAATCACAAAATTAATCTTGTTAAATGGAAACTAAGTTACTTTTAAAGAAAATAAGATAATAAATAAATACTTTTAAGTAAAAGAAAACTAATTTAAAGATAATAATTAAGATTATTGTTATTTATATCAAAATTAAGTGTAACATTAAACTAACCTGGATTAAGAGTAGCGCCACAATTAAAACCATAGGAAATGATGAGCACAACTATTACAAGTGATATACTGATTGGCTGAAGTGCTTTGGGAGTATTGATTCCTCTCTCATCAGTGATGGCCAGTATAGCCATCATTAGTATAGCGCACGAGAATATCTGGTCGGCCAGCACTTGGCCCACAGTCAAGAATGGTTGCGGATAAGTAGCAAATATTCCTCCGGTTAGACTGATTTTGTCGAACGTCTGATTTGTATTGACAGCTAGTTTTCTGAATTCATTTTCGTATTCATGTATTCCCTGTTGATATATTCCATAGACAATGGCTGCGCCCAAAAATCCGCCGATATATTGGCCTAATATTTGATTTATAAGTTAATCATAACTAATGAACGGATCAATAAGTGCTATGAGTTTTATTTGCTTTTTTTATTCAGTTTATTAGTGATTGAAAAAAAGAATCACTTTTAGTAAAGTAGGTCTGAATTAATACTTGAATAGAGAATTAGTTGATTAGAAAACAACACAATTGAATACATACTATACTCCATATAAATCAATCATATTTGAAGTTTAATATAAATAATCTAATTTGCGATTCATATTTCACTCGAACTGATTGTGAAAAAAAGTTTATAGAATTTAGAAATGAGAAAATATTTTACCCGGAATATAGTATAAAGCCTTCCTCCACGAAAACTTTCTAATGGCACAGAGAGCTATCGTAACCGCAGGATTTAGATGAGCACCTGATTTGAAAATTATATACTTATTCTATAAAATACAAGAATTTTATTGAGAATTTACCAGAAATAGGTATAGCAATGGCAGCTCCTATAAGAACTCCAATACCGAATCCCAGAGCAATTGACACATCACTGGAACCTTTCAAGACATTGGCTGCTACTGCACCACAACCTAATGTCTAAGAAGTCATCATGAGGTAGATTATTAATAGTTTCATAAAAGAATATAAAGTAAGTGAAGACTTACGACAATAATCATTGTTCCCAAACATTCGGCCAAAAACTCTTTCATCGATTGATTCATTATTAATCCAAACAAATAATAAATAAAACAAAAGATCTAAATAACAATTAAAGAATAAAACGATTTATTCTTAAAATAAGTTTTTTAATCCTATGACTAATGATGTGTTTAAACAACTATTAAATTAACACAAAATATAAAATACTATTAATAATAAGTGAAAAATAATCGTTAGTTTTCACGTCAATGACTGATCCAAATGAAGAATAAAATAATATTATTATAAGAATAAGAGAAACAGTGCCAACAGAAAACTGTTTTCTCAATGAATGTCAAGCTTTTGAAATAAGTTTTCCTTTGAATTGAAAGCTAAAGAATTAAACTTCAATTTTTGCGGTCGAATCAAAGACTGGAAACACTGAAAAATCTATTGGAAAGAAAACAGAGATTTTTCTTATTGGAGTCCAAATCAGCTTTTGGCGCAAACAAACTGTTAAATAACTCGTTCCCATTAATCCTATTTAGAGTTATTTCACCTCCTAATCGATGTAATTTTCTTCCGGGGCTATAGAATTGATACAATCGTTCTCTCATTTAAAACATTAAAACTCGCCTTTCATTTAATATAAGGTTAGACATGAAAAAAAGTTGTTTAGCTCTCAACACATTAGTGACACATTTTTGGGTATAGAATATCAGTAGAAAAAACTTTTTTTAAAAATTCAATTATCAATTAAAGCAAAGTATATGAACTAATATTTTTGAATAAATACTTTATACCAATTGACTCCAATAAGTCGTTTATTTCTTTTACGTTTTGTTTATAAATGTTTTGAATAATAGCCAAAATTTTCCAATATTTTTGTATTTCTTATCCATTGTTTAATTTTAATTTATCACAATATATAAAGTATATAACAAATACTTGAAAAGTGCTTTAAAAGATATAAATTATTCCAACACTTGAATTAAATGATTTGATAAAACACTTGAGATATAAGTGTTAAATCAGAGGGTGTCGGGGATCAGAACACTAGAGAACTTGGATTTTCTAATTTGTTTCAGACTATTGTAACATATCGAAAGAGTCTTTTTTCATTTTTCAACATTGTGACCCTGTGTTTATCCCTAGTACGATGTTCAACCCCTGTTAGAATATTAGTGAAACACATTTTTATAAAGTCATTTGATTAATAAATGAAAATAGAATTTTATTTTGTGTACAAAAAGATTCTTTTAAGTTAGATTCTAAATGCTAGAATCTTAATTATGAAAAAAGAGTTATTTTTGCAATTAAGGTCTCTATAAATAAATTACATTTAAAAAAGAAGTGAATATATTCACTATTAGTGATTTACCACATGTTACGAATGAGAATTACTGTTAATATTAGGTTTAATGAATTGCATTTAATTAACCGCAATCTTCATTGAAGCAAATGAAGCATTCAGTCAATTCAGTGAATAAATTCTGATATCAGGGATAGCAACACAACTTTGAGAAGGGGAGTGGAGTGGTTCCCGGAGGAACCATCGCATCACTAAAATATCGCAAATTGCTACATTATATTATCCTAATATTCTTATACACACTTATTGACATGATATCTTTCATTAATGTTAAAAAATATTTATAATTTTTAAAACAAATTAACTTGGTTAATTTTTTTTATAAATTTTTCAATGATTTAGCAATGCAATGTTTTAATACTGCGATGCTTTATTTTGCGATATTTTCTTCTGATACACTAAAATAATTGAATTTAGACTTATATTAGTCTCACTGTTGTCAGGAGTCACTAGAACTTATCATTGTTTTACTACAAGTTCTTTTTGCAACTGAGGAAGGATAAATCAGGCTTATTTGAACTATATACAGTTCTATTCTGTTATGAAATTGAATTGATTAAAAAAAATTCGTTCTGAAATGTGATACATAGAAGTAGTGAAATATAAAACCAATTAATTTAGCTTAAAAACGTATCACATTTTAAAAAATGATTTATTTTTTAAATTTATTTAGTTTTAAAGTTTTATTTTTCTGATTTATATTTTATGTCAGACTTTTAAGATTACTGCTAATGGAGTCTTTTACTTATTATATGTTTTTCTTCTTAATTGAATAAATTACTCAATCAGATTCATAAATATAGGAACGATAATTTATCAAATGAGTATTAACTATTTAAGCAGTTGCAGTATATGTCTAAAGACATGCTATTATAATCTAGCAGTATCATATCATATTGGTCCAAAATCGCGAAACCCATAATCGCGAACCCAAAATTGCGGAACCCATAATCGCGAACCCAAAATTGCGAAACCCATAATCGCCAACCCAAAATTGCAAAACCCATAATCGCGAAATCCCTAATTTCGATAAATATAGTGATATTTTTAATGATTTAAAAATATCTGATATTAATAAAGCCATCCAAATTACCCATCAGGGCAACTTAGAGGACTTTTTTTGGTTATTCACTTTTTGTTTTT
This sequence comes from Liacarus xylariae, assembly GCA_034693365.1. Taxonomy (NCBI): domain Eukaryota; kingdom Metazoa; phylum Arthropoda; class Arachnida; order Sarcoptiformes; family Liacaridae; genus Liacarus; species Liacarus xylariae. Next base: position 10,453 of record JAQFXN010002509.1, read on the forward strand.
ATAATTGCAAAAACTAAATGACCAAAAATGCTCCTAAGTTGCCCTATTGGGTAACTTAGGGGGCTTTTTTAATGCTATATATTTTTAAATCAGTTCAAATCAATAATACTTATTGAAATTAGGGATTTTGCTATAATGGGTTTCACGATTTTTCGTTTCGCGATTATGGATTTCGCGATTTTGGGTTTCGCAATTTTGGGTTTCGCAATTTTAGGTTTCGCGATTTTTGGTTTCGAAATTTTAGGTTTCGCGATTTTGGGTTTCGCAGTTTTGGGTTTCGCGATTTTGGGTTTCGCGATTTTGGAGTAGTCCCAATTATTATCCATTTCAGTGATTATATAATAAATAAATATCATTGAAATTAAAATCATTCAAGCTCTTAGATATCATAATAATTGCCCTGAACGACAATTATATGAAAAATTATATTATTTTATTAAAAAAATTAGTAAATTGAATCAAGCACATTGCTAATTCATCTAAATTATGCAATTGAACAAAATGTTTATAGGGATGTTAATTTTAAACTGTATTGTTTATTTACGTAAAATTATATAAGGATGTTGAAGATTTTGAATAGAAATTTTAAACGTGCTTGCTACAGCCAATTGGGTGAGTGACATCCTAAACCCTAAATTTTTCCTCTATAAAATCATATGTCAACTGTATTAAAAAAAGTTCTTAAAAAACTGTTTATTCATTATTGACTATTGTTAATGTTAATAGATTCAACAATCGAGACTTATGAGGTATACAACACTAAAACGATCAGTTGCTTTGCCTTCGGGTTTGGTATTGCAATGCTCTCTTGAGAGTTACTAGTTGTGCTTTACCAACATGAATTTTAATGTCTAAAGGAAACTCTGTCCTATCAAACTGATAGATTATTTATTCACACTGATTACATTGATACGTTTTCCGTTCCTGAATGTTGTCATTCAAACGTCCCTTTGGACTACCCGTCAAACTATCTCCGGTTTATTGATGTTAAGCGGTAGCGGTCGGACGATAAGGCAGCGAAACAGCTTTTTATAGTTTTACACATATCCACTCCCCCGACAATTGAGGGACAAGCGGAATTGTTAGCACCCGAACATCCGGCTGAGTCAGAAGTACTGGAATTTTCTCCAGATAAGCATGGCTGGTTTAAGGCATTGCCTAACGAGGATTGCTTGTTATTCTCGAATAAAATTCTACTCGGTTTCTATCTCCGCTATTCTGTTATAGGATAATAATAGGTTCCCATTTCACAGAATTAATATAAACTAACATTACATAAGATTATCGGTAATCGCAGCTCTAATACTAGGGTAGATTTGTGTGGGGGTGGGTGGAGGAGAGAGATAGGCTGTGAATGTGAGATGAAAACAAATCTACTGCATATGTAATTTTTCTCCGTAAGCGGAATTACTTTTTTCAAAAAAGTAGCTATGTCAAATTAATTTGATGTCAGAAAATGATCAGGCAGATTAACTTAAAACAGCAATAAATAAAATAAAGATTTTTTAGACGACATTTTGATATCAATGACTAGAGTTCTCAATTCAGCTTGGTAATTACATTCCAATGATATTAGAAGAAATTGGTTTTAATTTTAATATCAAAATGAAAAATTCTCGTGGGAAAAACTAAAGAAAAAGCGCATTTTTGTCATTAAAATGAGTGATTTATTCTTTAATTGACATTGTTTCAATATTTGATTAAATATAATTGCTTGCGCTAATAATATATATTACACAATAAGAATTATAAAGAATTACTTTATTTACAATCTATTTCTGGGATTATATATTAAATAAATATCATTGGAATTAAAATCATAAAAATCACTCAAACCATTAGATATTATAATAATTCTCCTTATTTGAAAAAATCTACTATTTTATTTAAAATATTGATAAATTGAAGCAAGCACTTTACTAATTCTTCTAAATTATGCTTAGAAATTTTAAAAATCGCCCTACTAATTTATGAAAGCAGGTGCCAAAATGTTAACCCTAATCAATTAGATATAAAGTTATGTTCGCCACCCTCCTTCCTTCAGTGCAAAACCTGTTTAAGAATGTTGGCGAACACTAGAGGTTTCC
>JAQFXN010002510.1:0-12538 GCA_034693365.1 Liacarus xylariae
GCCGAAGCACTGGTCGCTTCTCTGAAGCCCTTAAGAGTGTTGTCCTGACGTGACTCCAAGTTCTGACTAATAATATTAAGCGACGACTGATCTAATTCTCTAATACAAGCGCTCAGTTTCTCCACCGCTTCATCACATTCTCTCTGTCCCGGAGAGGCGTCTTTGATAGAAGTGACCAGTTTTTTGATGGAATCGCTCACATTCTTGCTGTGATTGGCCAATGTCTGCCAACCGGGAGGGTCTTTAGGGTTTAGGGCCAGGGATTTGGCGGCAATAATCATATTACAGGACGCGTCGATTATTGATTTTCCGTATGACGTTATCGGCTCCTGAGAGGAACGGGCTTTTACACTGATCTTTGCCGGAATCGGTGCAAAATCAGGAGAACTCGCGAATACAGTCAGGTTTTCCACGGCATCCAGAAGTGGTTTAGTCGCTTCGGCACAGTTGTAGTGATTGCGCTCAGAGTCCGGCTCCTGATCTAAGGCTTTGATCTCTTTGACTAAACTCGCGGTCGCATTCGCCACATCTTTGGCCGATTGCACGAAATGTCGTTTTGCGACCGCATTATTGGTCTTAGAAGAGGCGACACGACATGAGTTGCACAGAGCAGACGTGTGTTTGGCTATGACTGTGGCCGCCGACAGGATCTGCTGCTGATTACTGGAGCGCATCGACAACTGCTGACACGCCGACTGAATCGCTTCACTGGCCTTATGGAAGGCATTCAAGTCCACCAGACCTGCTCTGCCGGCAACACTGGACGGGTCAGACGCGCCGACAAGATATGCGGCCTGAGCTGCGCCTTCCAGTAAACCACAGATCGAATCGGACGCCTCTTTGACTGAGTGGCCGAACTCCATGTGTTCGTTCTTTTTCGCGTGATTTGCGATTCCAGTCATTGCGTCCCCGAGTCGTCGACTCCTTTCAGTCACGGTTTCCAAACATTCGAAATAAGTCGAGTCATTGATTGGTTCACTCGGCTGTTCGAGGAGTGATCGCATCATTTGGATGTTCCTTATGGCCGAATCACATTCCTTCTGTCCCGGGGCTGAAGAACTGCACACATTTATTAGATTATTAATGCTTTCAGTGACAGAACGGGCAGAAGAGGCCAATAGGTTTCTGGCGTTGGGAGCGTTGGGATCGACGGACACTGATTTGGCCGAAACTAATAGTTTGCTCGAACACATCGATAGCGACTTAAAACTCGACAGCATTTGTGAGCGAATGTCATAATCTTTGGTCTGACCCGCGATTTCTAGACCACAATCAAAGAGCTGACTGAATGCCGAACTGAACTGTTTGGCAGAAGTGGCCAAAAGACTGGGACTTCGGGAGCCTTCGATCACATCAGCGGCCGCTTCGTTCAGTTTTGTTGCGGCGATCGAGAGATTGGTTTGCAATTCACTGTAGGACTTGTGAGAAATGGGCAGATCTTTGCCAATCAGTTGTGTGGCGTCTGTGATGTTCCGAATCGATTCGTCCACATCTCTCTGTCCCGGAAGACAATTCACGCAATTGTTAAGTGAATTCGAGACACTCTTCGCGACCTGAGTTAACCGTAACTGCCGTTCCCTGTCGTGGGGGTTATGGAGCGCCCATTTTGTCTCTTCAAAGAGTAAAATCGATTTCTCCAATACATCCCTCGCGTTGTCAATGACTCGCATTTGAACATCTCTTTCAGTTGCAGTCGCAGCCACTCCTCTCACAGCACTCGTCAAGTTTTTCAATGCATTCGACACATCCCGTCCCGCATGTCCGGTGAAGTTCTCGTTTCCCTGAGAGGCGGCCGTCAATAGTTGAGCCATAGAAGAGCCCACAGACTTGCAGGTAGTGTTCAATTGTGAGGAACAGTATTCCATGTTTTCTCCTGGAAGTGGTTTTAAGTGATAATTAATGGCCGCTTTTCTGCATTCGGCTAACTGTCGGTCCAATTCCCGAATCGATTCAATCGCGGCATCTATTTCCATAGAAGAACTACAGGTATCCTGTGCTTTGGCCAAATTGCTTCGCAAATCTGTGAGCGCTTCCGCCAATTGTTGTGATGACTGAGTCAATTGAATGGCACACGACTGGTCTGTTATGGTGGGAATGGCCGACTTGGAAGTCAAGACCATTCTGGACGCGGGTGTTGTGAAGAGATCGCAAGCATTGATGAGTTGCAACTGTTTGCTCGAATTGTCCGCTTCTGTTTGGGTGCCTCTGATTCCCTGCACCACTTTGGGGATGATATCCGACACTTCTCTGCAGATTTGGATCAGTTCTTCTTGGATCACATCGTTGTTGTTGTAGGGCCCGCGTCCGTGTGCGGCCACAATGTTTTGTGTGGCCATAACTGTCGCGTGTTTTGCAGTCGATTCGAGTCGAGTAATGACTTTACGCTTCAGTGCATTACTCGCCGCTGTATTCGTCGCATTCCTCAAGTCTTCGGCCGCTCTTTTGAGGGCCGCCTGAGAGTCCGAGTCGTGTGGGTTCGTCGCACAGCCTTTTGCCGCTTCCACTAGTCTTGAGGTCGCGTCGGCCAAGACTTTTGCGGCGGACAACAGACGCTTTTGCAGGTCTGAGTCGGGCTGAGTCTCCGCCTGTCCTTTGATATTATGGATGAGCTGAGCGGTCGCCTGAGCCAAGATCTTGGCCTGTCTTACCATTTCGGTGGCATCACCTGTACTACTGAACAACCGGTCGGTTGCGTCAAGGATTGTGTCAACTGCTCCGTCGTGTTCAGTGGCTCTGCCTCTGCCTCTGTTGTCACTCAGACTCCTCACGTGATTCAGTAAATTATTGAGTGCTTGCGTCACATCTGCGGCCGCACTCTTCAGGTCCCCAATCAGGCGCTGGTCGTGACACGAGTCCTGACATACTTTAGCGATATTTTCAACAGCTTTGGCCACTTCTTTGGCCGCTTCTATGATCTGTTGCTGACAATTAGGGTTATTAATAGTGGGCGCAACCACTTTAGCGCAGGCGACTAATTGCGAAGTGGCTAAAGCGCACTGAGTCGCAGAACTAATGACTCTATTTTGCGCCGACTGGTCATCACAACGAGAGGCCACGTCTTTTGCTTTCAAGACTAGATTTGCGGCCGCATTGGCCACAGGTTTTGACAAACTTAAGAGCATATCCGCCGCCTCTCTGTCGTACTCGTCCTCTTCGCCAATAGTGTACAACAAGTTAGTGGTCGCCTCTCCCACTTTGGAGGCGGCGTTCAGGAGTGTCTGTCGGGGGGCTTTGTTCGCCGGTTCGGCCGCTTTCAGCAGTTCAGAGAAGGCAGAGCACAGGTTTCGCGCCGCGTCTATAAGTCGTTCCCCCTTATCGTTGTCCTCCATTAGGGCCGCAATCACTTTCACGTCGCGCGACATTTCTGGCAAATTAGTACTAATAGTATGTATGGCCGCCCCGAGCGCCGGGTGGTCTAACTCTTCTTCGGGAACTGATGTCAATGTTATTACCTGAGCTGTGGCCGCATTCAAAGCCGCCATTTGTGACGAAACCGTTTCTCTCTTGACGTCCAACTGATTCTGTTTCCATCCGAAGTCCGGCCCGTATTCGGGGATTTTGGCCGACGTTTCCAATTCCTTCAGAGCTTTCAGCACCGCGTCCTGACCCACACCTATAGTCGAAAGTAAGGCTCGTTGTGGTTCCGAAAGTCCTGTTTGAAGATATTTTGGATGTTGTGCTGTCATCAGAGGTGACTGTTGTACCGGTGCCTGACTTTGGATTGATGTCAACTGTTGTTCAGGCATTTCTTTAATATTTATAGTTTGCGGTCCATTAGTTCCGGGCCTTATGATGCCGGGAATGGCCAGATCCTCGATGATGGGTTTGGATGGCTTTTGGCCGGGTTGGTGCTGAAGGATTGTGGCCTTGGAGGGCGAGACACTGTCCTCAACCATAGTGGAGCCCTCATCGCCTTCAATGCCGAAGTGATCCTTTGCTTTCTTTCGCCGCAAAATGATATCAATATAACCGGCAATTAATTGTGAGATCTGTTCCCCTTCTGTCGTCTGAACCGAATAATAAGAGTCGGAATAGTCTCCGAAATCAAGTGTAAAGCTATTGGGAGAGGCGGCCCATCGTTTCACTGTAGTCAAGGGCCAGGTTTTCATTATCTCTTTTGTCTTCTCATCCAATCGAAGGACACTATCCTTAGTGACGCCCAACAGTCGCGGAACTAATTTGTTCTTTCCCTTCATCTTCTCCTTTACCAAAAAGAACGTAACGCCGTATGTCTTTAGAGAACGGGCTAAACCCACGTACTTGACCTTTGCCTCCAATTCAGGCTCACCGATATGTTTGCGGTGTTCGGCGAAGACCTTCTTTTCGATTGTTTTATCTCTTCGGGAGTAATCTCTTGGGAGGAACTCTTTGAGGTCAAGAAATCCTGATTTGTGTTTACTTTCGACGTAATCTCCGAATTGGATCTGACATTGAATGCCTGCGAACTGACACGACTCGTCCAAAGTGACCGGATGTGTGCCCGCGATTATCGCATCCCTGGCCTGAACGTACAGTAGGTTCAGTTGGACCGGATCTCGAGAGTCAATGTTCTGGTCCGAGAAAAAGAACTTTCTCCTAAGCAGAAGAGTCTCCTCCTCATCGATTCCCTGTTCGCGCAATGTCTTCGAGTGGTCGACCCAATTGAGGTCGTCATCTGTTTTCAGTTTCTTCTTCAACTGTTCCATTTTAGTGTCCAAAGTCTTGTCTTTGTCCTTATCTTTTCGTCGCAAAGTCAATGTTCCGGTTGAGGAAAGTGTTGCGTCCTTTAGCTCTTCGGGAAAGTCCCGAATCAAAGAGTACTCGTCGTGGTTTGTGATGCCTTTGCGACCAATCAATCAGTTTTACAATTTATTGATTAATGAAATACAAGTTATGTAAAGACAAGTTTATACCGATTTTAGTGCAGATAACGACCATAAGGTTGGACACGGGCTGACTGTCATCGACTAAAACAGTTTTCACACTCCCGTCAAGCATTCGAACCCTAAGAGTTCTCATTTTTCTTCTATATTCGAGTAAATCCTACGACAAATAAATTTATTATTTTAATTGAGTTAATGGACTGAAATTTGTGGAAAGGGATAGAAAGTGATCCGTCAATAGAGAGGGCATCGGAACTATATTTATTGTTTTGCGCACAAAACGAATCATAACTATAGAAAAAATCAATAGTTTTCATAACTTTAAGCCAATGGGGGATCAGTTGTCTGAGAGCACACAACAAAACTAATTTAATGGATTGATTCGGAATGTCTTAAACCAAACTCTATATACGACTAATGAAAGTAGGAATAAATGATATTCTGTTCTCAAACCTTCATTTTTCAAATTAATCATAACTCTGTTTTCAATTGCAATACTCACTCCATTTCGAAGTAAATAGTATTCGAGAGAACGGGCCGGTTCTAACCAAACACCTTTCTTCGGGTCCTCATCTGTCAGGAAAAGTCCATAATCTTTGGCTGCAATGCATTAATTAATTTTGGATTTAAACAACTAATAGAGTAAATGACAATTAATGGTCAATCCATACGCTGTCCAATGTTTGCTTCAGTTATCTTATCTTTGATGAGACGACAGGCGTCGTATACCATGAGGGAGGGCTCGAATTGCATAGTTTTCACCACATTCTTGTCGGCGACACTGATTTTCAATGAAAGTGTTGCCATTTTGGACGGCTATGTCTCTAATGGTTCCGTCCTATCATTTAATGGATTCATAAATCATTAAATAAGAAGAAGTAATAAAATTGTTTCGATTTAGTTGTAGTCAAAGGTTATTGATTTCAAAACAAATCTTTGCTCATAATAAACAAGAACTATAGCTTTGATTGAGAGATAGTGTCGTCTCAATTGTCATTTTATTGCTTTTCGTTATAACAATGTTTGTATATCTCATTCATTGCGCACATACACTGTCGAGTGAATCAGAAGGGATTGCATTACCATTTGATACATTATTTTATAACTAAATTTGATTTATTTTCCGCTTCTCTTCTCTCCCTATTGTATAATTTGATCAAAACGAACAGTGCGTTCAAAGCTGTGTAACTCAAGTAACTCCTGGTCTGCATAAGTGGAATACAAAAATCGGGACATCAAGTGCTCGACTACTGTACACACGACCAGCACTTAATTCAATAGTATGTTTAGTGCTTAACATTTAAAGTGAATCATTAGTATTGGTAACTATAAAATTAAAACATCATTTAGTCATACAATAGATGTTTGAGTGAAAGACGGCTTCATTTTTGAAAATAAATTTTAATTAAGGGCTTTATTTTCACTACTGTATAGAGAGATAGAGTGATAAAAAGGGAGACAATTGTTGGATAATTTATGTTTGTGTCAAATCTAAATCCGATTTATTATAAATACTCTAATTTGCTAAAACATTTCACTTATACTCAAACTCGAGTTTAATTCAATATCTAAATCGGAAACTTTGGTAATTTAAGCCTCACTTCAGAAGGATTAATAGAAAAATATACACAAAAAATAACTACCAATATATGTTAGTTCTAGATTCTAGAATGTTGTGCTAATTCGACAAATTCTTATGTCATAACAATCATTTAAATTATACAACATTTTACATTTCTTATTTCAATTTTAAACAAAATTTATAAAATGCCTGATTATTCATATGAATCAAATATAATTTATACATATATTTAATCAAAGAAACACTTTCTAATCAAATGATGTTTGAAACAGATGAACAATTAATGTGGTGAGGTATCTTTCAGGGGACATTATAGTGGACCCTACTGCAAATATATTATACTAAACTAATTAGTAAGAATATCTTTAAGAGTTTAAATTCAATGATATGGAATCAATAAATTCCTTGAGTTTTGATTTTGTAAAAAAACAATTACATAAAATGAGAAGATTTGGTTTTTTTGCTGCAAAATGACATAAAAATCATTTTAAATTAATGGATAGAAATAAATATAAAAATGTTTGACAATAATTAATACATTATTTTAACCGAAAATGATATCAGATTTCAATGTTCCAAATGAGATAACTACAGGACATGAGATTAAAAATAGCTACAAATCATTCACGACTTATGTGTGATTTCTAGTGTATTTCAGAAGAATCAGATATCTATAAACAATATTGTCTTGTAATGTTGTAATAAAGGTTCTAAATGAGCTATCTGGTTTGCTCAGTTTGGTTAGGCATCTACACCATCATACAAGTGCCTTTTATTAAGAACCTCCGGTACTTTAAGATCTTCTAAGTTAACCTCACACTCAAATCACTTATTAATTAATTTTTAAGACCTGTTTGTCAATCGTTTGGCCAATTATTCAGTAGTAATTCAATTGATACAGCAGTTTATGAAAAGGTGGCGATTGTGGCAATTATTCGAGTGAAGACATGATAGCGTGGGATTCATTTCCTATTATAGAACCTAAACCTGAAAGCCATATACAGAATACGTAAAGCCTTCAGATGTTTTGTAAGTTTGCAATCAATGACAAGTAAATACAATACTATCAAACTTTTCATTCATTCATATTTATTTCTAAATTATTAACATTTTTGACAAGTGGGCCGAACCCCCCAACCCTACCATACGTGAGTCTTAATACCTGTACTACAATTGTAAACTTTAATATAGTTTCGTTAGAGTTCACTCGGATATAGTGTACAACTAAATCATGTTTTGGCGGATTTCCTATTTTGTTAAATATTAAAAATACCGCTTATAATGCACTCGCATATAGTGTACGACTTGTGTTACTTTTAGCCGATGTTTTCCCATAAAATATATTAGTTTTTAACTTTAAAATTGTCCAAAACTTAATATTTATCAGAAAATTATATAAAAAATAAATTCAAAACTTCAAAATTATTTTTTTAATAAAAATTAATTAACAATTAGTAAAAGTGTTTTCGAGTAATGATAGAAATGTTTGACAAAAATATCTGTAAATTATTTAAAACAACATTAGATTTGAGGAAAAAAAACAAAAATCAGATATTTATTAAACATTTTCTAGTTTTTAACCAAATGTTTGAAACTTTAGTCATTAAATCCTTTACTTATAAATAGTGGTCTATAGTGTAGACCCGATTAAGTGAACATATTTAGGTAGTGTTGATAAGCGGTCAACACTAGTGTACAACTCTGTACACTCTTATAGTGTAGTGTAATATCAATACAAGTAATGGTTTAATGAGATTTAGTGAAAGTTATTTCTCAAACATCTGAAGACAATATTCAGATCTTTGAGACAATCGTTTAAATGAATTAAAAATTGAATTTGAAATCAAAACAAACTTTTGAAAAGTCAGACCTTTAGTCGGGAGAGAGAGTGAGAGACAGATAGACAGAGAGCTGAGACCGTTATTAAACAATTATTGTTATTATTATTGTTAAAATCCAATGTTGTCAGCAGTGAATCACTTTTGGATTTGGAGACTGACTGCCAGTGACTGCACAACAGTGTGAGCACTACTACTAATTGCACTCAATGTATACACAGTTCCCAATGTCTCGCATAGAGAGTGATTGCGAATACGAGTCAACACAACATTGCAATGCATTCAGTGTTTGAGTGCTCTCTCGCACTACCAAACCATCGCTTGTAGTTTGCCTGTAGTGGGCGTTGGGTTTGTGGCAAACGCTAAGGGAAAGCAATGCTCGACAACCAATAAATACAAGTGCCGTAGACAAGCACTGGCATATGTGTGCTCTGCCTCAAGCCCTGCCTCAGCCCCTGGCAATGTAAGCCTCCCTTAGGCAAACTTGAACTGATGGCCCAAACACTGAACACTGGCAGAAAATGCTAGTATTGTAGTACTGTTACAGTAGTGTACATCTGAATCCCAATGTAATGTATGTAAGAAAGAGAGAGGACGGAGAGGAGAGGAGAGCAGAGATACCCTTAACTCACTATCAGTAGTCACACCCTTCCACTCTCAACATGGCGTTTAAGACTCACTGAATCGGTTCCAATGACGTCATGAGTTAAAGCACCCAAAGCTGTAAACGAGTTGTGAAGCGATTGACTCCAAACTAAACGATAGTCTAATAAAGTTTTGTTATTAAAGAATCGGTAATTAATTCAAAGCTGAGAATCAATTTTGGTGTAAATGTTGGCGATTGTGATGAGTGGTATGTTTGAGGAGAAGTACACTAAACCAGTAAACCCTAAACCTGACACCAACTCATTCATTGAGAGTACGCTTAACTAAAACGGGACAAACCATATATAGACATGAGGTTTGACTGTTTGGCACAAACAATCATTTCGACACACATTTGTGTTCATTTCAATCCATTCATTCACTTCTTTTTGTCCCAATTTATGTCTCAATGTCTTCAATGATCTCTGATTAGGGTTCACTCAATCGTCTAAATTAATTAAATTATTGCAACTTTAGTTAACACTATTTCTAATTCAACACTAATAACAGATAATTAAATAATTCTCAGACATAAAGTTTAAATATTGAAAGTATTGGACGACAAAACAGTTTTAGATTTCCTTTAATTATATTAAGTGATCCGAAGAATGTGTAGACTGTTATTACGATTGAGTCAAGAACTCAGTTATGACAGTAACCAATACAAGCATACAATACCATCAAAGCCTTACATGCCATCAATGAATGCAATTCTCTTTTATTTTATCACAAATGTATTAATGCAGTTCTCTCTCTCTCTCTCTCTCTCTCTCTCTCTCTCTCTCTCTCTCTCTCTCTCCTCCCTTCTCTTCCTCTTTTCTGAACCCAAACTTTGTGTTCTTTATGACTGCAGTCTGCAGTGGCAGTACTGCTCATCCAAAGGCCCACATCTATGTCTATGTCGTTCACATGAGCACAAGTAGCACTGATTCCGTCTCTCATCTCTGAATATTGGCGAGCATTTCAGAGTCCCTGTACTTCTGTACTTCTCTCTGGCATTCATTCACTCATAAGACATAACATTTCCGGACAATACATATTGCGAATGACTGTAAATCATAGAGTCATAGAGTGATGCGGCGAATGGGATGTTATGTTTCAAAGTTTCAGTTTTGTGGAAAAACAGACTGAAAGAGAGAAAAAAGAGAAGGGGATGTGTTTGGGGCGATGAGCACAAGTACGCACTGATGCACGCATTGGCAAACTGTGCAAAGATGTGAAGGAAAGCCATTCTTTTCTTCATGAAATGCTAAAACGAGGGGAACTAAAGTGATGTCGATATAGAGAATATGCAAAAATGTTGGTCCGAATGGCTTTGACTACAGAATAGCTGAGCACTAATATTAATGTAGCTTTCCTGCAATGATGGGAACCGATGAATCTTAACTACTGTCACATTGTTTTGTCAATTGAACCGAAAGATGTGTTTTAGAGAAAAGTTTAGATTTGTTTCAATTAGTTTCCATTCAATAGAGCTGTTGATGTAATTTATAAATTTTTCATCCCTACCAGAAATTATAGCTCTAATAGGAGTGCAGGACTGGCCTATTCTAATAGAGACGCTTTCATTTGTCACGTCCGACAGTATTTAAAATAATGCGATTCTGTTGTGCACTCATTCACTCTTCTCTATATCGTTCTTCGATTCTATACTACTCTCAGTATTGGACTCAAAGACAGAAATCATCACAATTTGAAAGTTCAAGTCTGCAGTACTGTAGTTATGGCAGTGCACAGTGGCATCAATTGATCAGGATATAAGGCGCCGCACTACCCGAATTAAAATGAGATCGCGACCCACTGGCGCCGACATCTCGCTGTCATAGCAACGCTCAAGACTTGACTCAAGCAAATAGTGCATCAATTCTGCTGTTATACAAACTTTTGTTGAACACAAGATAAATGTGCAGAAGTGGTGCACTTTCTTCATTGAATTGATCGCAAGACAAGACTCAAAACACATCCATAAAAACCACTTTTTAGTTGAGCCAAACAGAGCACTGAATATACGAGCCTTTGATGATAAAGAAAAAAATGGGAATCACATCAAAATGAATCCGAAGCCAAATGATGCCAACAAAGTATATGAGACTAATAAATAACACAACAAATAAATTAAACCCATTCGGAGACAAATCTGTTTTGCAGACATCCAGTCATTAAAATATTCATAAAATTATTCGCAAAATTATTTTCTCCAAAACTGATTCTCATTTTTGTATTCATTTATTTAATTAAATTTAAACAAATTTATATGAATTAGAATTCATTTATTTTAATCAAATTTCATCAATAAATTCATAGTAACTTTAATTTTTTAGAAAAATAAAATTTAAAAATAAAGTTTTTTTCTTAAAAAATATCTATAAATATATTCCATAACTAAAGCTATGTTTTTAACCTAAATTTGTATTTTAGTTCATTTTTATGCCTAACATTCCAAGAGATACGGATTCAACTGTTAAGAAGTTGTCGTAACATATAGTGAAGAATACCTCCATTTCTGAAATATTCGAGTTCTACTTCAGTGTCGAAACGCATTATGGCTTCAAAATTGTTTCCGTTGTCGAGCTTTCAATCGAGAAATTAAACAAATTTAAAATAATTTTTTCTATAAAAATCGATTTTTTTCTCTCACTTTGACTGTAGTTTTATGTCGAGTCGACATATATTCCGGAATATCAATGCTATAAACTTCTTTGCCCGTCAGTCCCAATGACTCAGAGTTCTGTCCCGGTATAAACTCCAATGGAATTATTCCCATTCCAATCAAATTACTAAATTGCGTTAAATATTTAACTTTTTAAACATAAACTCTTTATTAAATTAATTCTAGTTTTTAATCAAAATTGTGACAAACCTGCGATGAATTCGTTCATAACTCTCTGCAATAACAGCTCGAACCCCCAAAAGGTAAGGCCCCTTTGCTGCCCAATCTCTTGAAGATCCTGAGCCATAATCTTTGCCGGTGATAATAATGAGTGGCGTTCCCTCTTCTTTGTACAGTTGTGTTGCATCGAAAACACTGAGCTGTCGATTCAGATTAAATTATTAATCACTTATAAAATATGTGATAAGTGTGAAGTCGTAAGATTTCACACAGGGTAGAGACAAATAAAAGTGGGGTATAGCCACTCCTTCTTCCTCCTATACAAACTTTCTGTGATCAACCAATTTAATAATTTGATTTATTTATATTGACTCAATTGATATACAGTATAAGATAATACAGTCTGCGAAATAATTGAAGCAACTTTAGAAATTAACTAATTACATAAGAATTAACAAGTATATTTTAAAAATAAATTAATGTTCTCTAAAAAATTACAATAGAAATTAAAATTTGACCAAAATTGTTAAAAATTTCAACTAAATTAGTGTTAATTAATGAAAATTTAATTTTCACTGCGAAAGAATTAAAGCAACTCATTTGTTAATTGCAATTAATGAGCGATTTACAATGTAATTGCTAATTTTTAAAATTTAATTTTAAAAACCATATTGTTCATGATATTCTTTGACTCACCACATTGTTCTGGATAAATTTTTGGCCAATCGCCACGGGTAAATGTTCCAACTCACCTCGGTAACTGTATTAGTGGCCAATAACA
>JAQFXN010002511.1:0-12533 GCA_034693365.1 Liacarus xylariae
ACTTATTGTTGTGCGCGCGTGCATTCGTGAATTAGATTCTTTTAAACATTACGCGGATTTGAATGCATCTGATGTTAGTATAGTTTATTTAATTAATAGTATAGCCTTAGACTCATAAATAAAAATTATTCATACAATTCAGTGAATAATTCTTTTTTAGTAGATTTAGTATTGTTTTGTGTGATTTTATATCGTAATGAATATTAAAAATAAGTAATAAAAATATTTTTACTCCAAAATGAGCTGAGAATAATTTAATAAAAACTAGTTTATGGAATCCAAAAATTATTATTATTGAATATATAATATATACAAATAGTTATTTGAATTTAATTTAGTGTGTATTTAATCAGAAATCATTGACTTAAACTCCATAATGAATTCAATGGAAACATTGTTTACTCTATCAGTTCATAAAATACTATATTCTGATTGAAAGAACTGATTTGAAGTATAAAAAAGCCAAAAGAGAAACGTATCATAAAAAACAAACAAAACTGCATTCGTTTCTTCAAATATCAAATTCAATATATTCTTTGAATTGGAAATCTTTATTATTGCAAAGAATATAAGATATTTTGGTTCTTACAGTATATCTGAAACTTCTCTCTCCAACAAAATTCTTATATAAAGTATATTAAATAATAAACTCAAAAATAATTTATTAGATTTTTTCATTTGAGATATGTTTCAAGAAAACTAAGTTAATTGACTAAATTGAAAGTGATATGTCCTCTAAGTTTGTATGCCTTAGAATATAAGGTAATAAATAGTATTAATATTAGAAAATTATTCAGTATTTTATTGAAGTGAATGTCGAACTGCAATATATTTAGTTTCATTAGTGTTTCAATAGTTTGTTGTTTCGTTGTATTCATTGAATACAATAGTGTTCGGCGATTGTGTTGTATTCAAGTCTAACATAACATAATGTTTGAAGTGAAGCACTGAAGCAATGAACTGTAATGCCAAACCATCCGGTGCTAACACTTAACTATTTAACTGCACTTTTGTTACACTTTTGTATTAATGGAAATAAGAATTCTTACGAGTATTTTGTAGACTGAATGGTGAATAAGAATAAGAATAAAATTAAGGCACAAAAAGTTCGTTAATCTAAAGCATATATTTTTAATGAATGATTCGTTGGCTTTGTATTTCATTTTTAGGACTATAACTGTAGTAATTGCCTAAAGAGATAAAAGTGAATTCCAATATTTCTTGTGCTGAGAGATCCGAAGCGATACTGCCATTCGTTCGCAATAGAAATGCCTTTTCTTCACTTTTACTCTCTCCTCTCTGTGCTCTCTATGTATGCTAGAAGTGAAACAATAGGCAGTCGGCGATCACTCTTTTGCTGCTCTTTTGCTCTTTTCTTGTTTTTACGCTTCATTTTCTCCCATCTCTGCGACTCAATCACGTCAGCGCTATTGTGAGCCCAAACACAAAAGGCTCACTTTAACGGCACATATTGTACTACTCTTTCCAATTGTTTTAATAAAATTCTTTTAGCACAAGATTGTTGAAAGTGTCACATATTTAAAACAGAGTTTGTTTTCCTTTTTGTCAAACTTTCTATTATTATATTTTCGGAAAAAACCAAAAGAAATCAAAATATATTAAATAATTTTAAAATTAAGATTAAAAACAATGCAAACATTTAAAGGACAATTAAGAATTTCTTTTTGATAATTTTTCCAAATTATATTTTAATTTTTCAATTCAACTCAAAAATTTGATTTCAATATCCAAGGCTCTCGACAGTCAGGTGACTAAAACCCTCTTTCCCCTTTTCGTAACGTGCAGTGTGAACAACATTTTAATATCACATCATATTTCATTGCTTTTCCAATACTTAGACTGAATGACTATTCCAATGCATGAGTAATTTTTATTTCAAGTAAGATTGCACTTCAAAAATATAGTACTTTACAATAATATGCAGTGCAATGCATTGCGTCAAGGTAATATTAGCCATCTATTGAGAACCATGTTAATTTCATATTAATACGAATAGTGCAAAATTATAAAAAAAATTATCATTAAAATAAAAATAAAAATCAGAAAAGAGGAAAATGAACTTTTCAATCAAATATTTCATTTTTTAGTACTTATTAGATATTAGATTAGATTGCTTAGAATATTTGTTTCAATGATCCAAAAGCTAGGGATATGTGCTATGAATGGTCAAAAACCTTAAAGTCATGGGGTATAAGGTATTTATAAGAGCCTCAAATTCATAAGGGGCATAGGGGTTATTTTGCAATCATCAAATTCTTGCAGAATTTAATATAACAGTGCAGTTTTACATGTAATATAACAGTTTAACCAAATTTCAACTAATTCTGCAAAAATTTGACAGAATTTAGGCAAATTATGATAAATTCTATACTAACTAAGAATTTAATATAAGAATTTGGACACAGTTTCACAGAATGTTCAAAGACGTCGTTTTCTTGAGATTGCTAGGGAAGACCGCGTTTTTCTTCTTCACAGGAGGTATTTTGGTAATTTTTTTGGAGCTAGAAGGATTATTTTTGTTATAACCCCTTCCCTCCCATTGGCCATCCATAATAACTAATGTAAGCTATCTTAATATTTCTTAAATTTTAACAATGACTAAACAGATTTATAAATACACTTTTTATTGAATACAGACTAATCTAAATATTATTTCATTGAAATGCAAACACAAATGAATTTAATTAAACATCTCATTAGTAGTGAAAAATAACATAAAGAGTCTAAATTGTCAAGTATAAGTTTATCTTGATCTTTATTAGATTTTTGTAAGATTAAAAGATATAATAATTACTAAAACTTAATGACCTTCTCTGTTATCAATCATCGAGGAACTATTATCAAAATATAGATAACCACGAAATAAATTTGATCATTAAAATTACAAAATTATTCGGCAATATATTTGTCAAACAATTATTACAGTTTATTACTAATTTGTAAATAAATAATTAATATTTAGAAATATATAAAATATCAAATAAAATTATATAACAAATTGAGCAAGTTTAACTTGTAGTTATTATTTAAACACAACTGTTCTTTTTATATAAGCAAAGGATTTAAAAGTTTATATACGAGTATTGCATAGAGAAGTAGAATAGAGAATAGAGTTTTGTAAAAGAAGTGAACATTTTCTAACATTTAAGTAAATGATTTACATTCTCAGTCTTTCATGTGTACAACAATATCGATATATTTACTTAAGTCAATATTATTTTGGAAAAAAAGAAAAAAGTTAACAAATCTAATGCAATGTTGTATTGGATTGTTTGCCATACAAAGCACAAACTTGTAATCAATACTTAACTCAATAAACGAAACAATTGTTTATTTGACTTACATTATGGTCAGTGACATAATCATAATCAACATCAGTATTAGACTAAAAAGACAATAAACTATCGCAAAAATTATCTAGCAAGAAAAGCATTAAATACAATCATTAAATATATATCAACTAAAATTAGCCCATTTTTTCTTTCTTTTAATCTTTTAACGAATTAATTGGAAGAAAAAACATCAGAAATAAAATTCAAATATTAACCGAAAAGTATTAAGTGATATACTAATTGAGGGAATGGCAAGAATCCATAGTTTACTTGAAATTAGTGTACATTTGCTAAAGAAATGCAAAAACACAAATTCACATAAATTAGTCGAATTTGATATTTAATTTGCTTAAAATGTAATTTAGTTCCTAATGAGAGTCATAATATTCTAGAACTAATAATTTTGATATATTCAGGAAATGAGCAAATGATATGATATTTGGTTGTTTTGGTAATTATTTTCCCAAATTTGAAATTTAATTGAAGTTAAAACTTAAGAATTTTATCTCTAAATAATTGTGTTCTCGACTACAATATTCTACTCTTTTATAGTGAACCAATAAATAGAGCTCTATTATAGCTAATCTTGTTCACAATTTCACTAACAACTAAATTAATTTCATGTGCTTATACCTTTCTACAAATAAATATCAAGAAACCTTTTGCATTTTGAAATTATTTTCAGAAATTCCTCATTAAGTGGTTATTAAATTATTGAGTAGTGGTCTAATCATACTAAAAATTAAGTGATTAATTGAATTATTACTCTGAATTGTATTACAGAAAGCTTCCATGATAATTTCTCTAAGAGGATAATGCTCATACTTTATAAGAGAAAATTTTCTATAAAAACTATCAGATAAATATTTTTTATCAAGCTTAAAACATCATTAATTATAAAATGCTTAATTATAAATTGATCTCAAAATAAAATTTTCTTCGTTATTTCATTAAAATAAACTAGAAAATAAAATAATCTATTGAACTTTGTAAAACATCTTAAATTTTTACGTTTTAATAGTTTAAGAGAGTGTAATTGTTTTTCTTCTGCGACTTAGATGAGACATCTCTTTTGAAGTTTACCCCTCCCCCTCTCCCGTCTCAAATCCCGTATTCATCTCATTTTCTAAAATCTCTTTAAAAATTATTAGGAAAGATGAAATTTATATTAAGTATAAATGATCAATCTTATTTCAACTCCATATCAAGTTATCGAAATGGATTACTTCATTAAACATAGTCTAAAGTTTCTAAATTTATATTATATTCCATAGTTTCAATTAATTCCTTTCTGTAATAGTGTGTCAATATATCTGTTAATTCGCTTATTCTTTGAAATTTCTGTGAAAATAGAAGATATGAAGGCCAAGTATTTTGACAGCAAGATTGGGTATTTTCAAATATATAGAGAACTGATACTAAATTACACATATTTTAAATGAAAGATACAAATTCAGTGCAGGATTCCTATTATATACTGCTTTAGCGAAATCCCTGTATATTTGAACAAAATTATAACTAAGATAAGAGCGTCGCTGTCTTTGTCAGTGCCTTTAAGCCGATGTCAGTATTGCACTATTGTTGCTCATAAGTCAGACACCAATGTCATTATGTGTTCATCTTGTGATTCCAAAGCACGCACTTTATCATTGCTGTAATTATCTTCTAACGAGGTTTTTGAGTCAACTTTCATACATTACTGACTTTGATTAGTCCTTAGTTTTATAGCAATAATATTTAATAAAGTTTTGATTAAATTACATTCAAAAATATTCTCTTGTTTTCATTATGTCTTTCTTAATGAGTTTATATGTTCACAACAAAAATGTAATGTTCTCTCATTTTTATTACAAATAAAGACATTGATCTTAATTAAAATTTAATTTTTATTTTTTAACAACAAAAAAAACTAAACAAAACTAAAAACAATGAATCAAATAATGCGTAAAATTTGTTGCCTTTTATGACTTCAATTATCATTTATTTTAATAATAATTCTATTCAAAAGAGTTTCTATTCAATAGTGAAATGAGAGATAGATCTTTAAAATGAAATGAAATTTAAAAATATTTCGATATTCTTCCTGAATGTGTCGTACTTGTGGTAAACGAGTGCATAAAACTTAATTGTTTAGAGAAGAGAGTATTTTGAGTTTTGAGAATTGGTGTGCATTGGAGTTAGTTTTGGCAAACGTGCAGACCTGCTCTAAATGTATTGGGAAAGGTTGCAACAGATAAGAGTTAGCAGTCGTCTCATATGGCTTTGGACCGTAAGAGATCGACACGAAGAAGTTTACGTCATCGTCAGGCTGTGGGTTCGGTACACGAGGAACAGAGACGTCCCCCGAACAGAGCTTCTAAGTGTAAAACTTGTTGTCGAAAATTTCTCGCATTTTTAGTGTCAAACGTCGGACTGTGTGTCCTCGTTGTGCTCTATTCAATTGGAGGGGCATTTATGTTCAGAGCCATTGAAGCACCCTTTGAAGTACAGACCGCCAAACAAGTCAGTGAACTCCGGAATAAGACTATTCAGCATTTGTGGAATATAAGTATGAAGTTTTGTGTCTATTCTCTGATAACTCACTGAATTTAATTTTGTTTGTTTGTTGTAACTGTCTGTTGAACTACATTTGCATTAATAAAAAACTTATTAATACATGAGTTGATAAATGGGTTTGTCTTTTGTCCGAATGCCTCACTTATAGCGTATAACAACAATGTCCTCTACTATAGTAAATGGAGACAATCTATTGTCGACGAAATCAAATGCTTCCAAAGTGACCTTTTGAAAGCTATTAAGGATGGCTACGAAGGACAACAGGATCAGGAGCAGTGGTCCTTTTCAGGAGCCTTCCTCTTCAGTCTGACTGTGATCTCAACAATAGGCAAGTTTTTAATTAAATTTGTTCATAAAATATCACTGTTTTTCGTATCCATTAATCGATTGCCAAATATAAGAGTATTTTTTGCCGAAATAATCGACAATAAAAGTAATAAAAGTTTTACTTCTATTGAATGCTTCTCTATCTGTATTGCTGTGAAGACAAATCAAGACTTTTCTTGTCGGCTAAGAATTAATTATGTTTTAGTTCACCAAAAAAAAGTTTAGTAAAGCAAATGATTCATTGAACTAAACACTACTAAACTCTCTGTTGTTGATCACAATTACTTTAGCTATTGTTGTCTATACAGCTATTATTAAATGTGATTCAACTGATTGCTAAACAAATAAACAGAATCCACAGAATTCGATAGCAAACAACAAACTCTTGGCCATAAATTAATAGCTCTATAAAAAAAAAATTATTTATTTGATAAAAATATCATAAAATTAATTTATTTGCAAAATAAAAATTTATTTTATATCAAATGGTTTTATAAAACATATATTTTTTGCATTCAAAGTATTTATATACTTAAAAAAATAACTTTAAAAAATTTGTAAACCATTTCCTGAGAATTTAAAGCTTAAAATTTTTAAGCCTATTAATGAATCAAAAAATTCAGTTTAGACTATTTTTTAAAATTAAAAGCTAATAAATCTTTTACTGATGTTATTCATTATAACTTTTTATTTTGATTTACATTTGTGTTAATGTGGAAACACATGAATGTAAAGTTTTTTGGTTATGAAATCTGTCATCAATTCTATATTCTTGTGATGAATAATGTTCTAATGCGTCAAATCTGTAAAAATAAGTAAATGAAAACTTATATAATATTATGACTGAAAAAAACTTTATTAATACTCTGTGTTCTTAAAATTTTCTGTGTGTCTGAAAACGTCATTTAATATCCAATAAATTATAATTTCAGAAAAATACGAAATCCTATTGAATAATAAAATATTTGATTATTTGTTTCCAATGGTATTTGTTTTGAGCGGCGCTTCACTAATGTTTCAATGCGTTCATCGCATTCACTATTTTTTGAAATTTTAGTGAAACAGAACCGTATGATTGTTGTAGGTCTGTATCAGTTGCCACTCCAGTTCATTCTCATTGGAATGGATCCAAATTCGTATCTCTATCTCTATTCTCTTTCTCTTAACTTTGAAGTATATATTAGAAGTAAAGATACTTTTCATAAGCTTTATTCATGGGATCGCCATATTGGCTGTCTTTGAATTCTGGCATCACTGCCACTGCACTCTTGATAGAGGTATTTCTGTACAGCCATTGTCAATACAAAGAGATTGGCAGCAAAGATATAAACCATAGTAAAGCTCAACGTCTCAAATAACACAAAAGTTGAGAACAGTTCTCAATCGATCAAATTGTTTGACATAACTATTGGCACTGAATTTTGACAATACTGTTCACCATTTGTTTGACTTATGAACACATTCTGCTCACACATTAATTAAATGATTTAATTTAATTAAATAATATTTTAGTCCAAAAAATTATTTCATAAACTGAAAACATTGATTATTATAATTAAATTAAACAAATGTTAGAAAAAAAGTTTTGTCGTTTACTATTTAAACCTAAATACTGTATATAAAACATAAAACAGAATTTTTTAAATAATGAATAAATGAATCCTGAAATATGTCTATTGATTCTTATGTCATATGCTTAGATGGAGAAGAGAGGAGAGTGCGGGAGAGATGAAAATGTAGAGGAGAAGAAGGGATAGGGAGATGGAGATCTAGTTAAATATTTTTATTTTATCGACTGTTAAATTCTGTACAGATGAAAAAACTGTTTTTTCCGACTTTAATTAAATGAAATCATAGCAAACCGTATTTATAAATCTTGTCTTTTGTAGTCTTTCTCATTACATTCATATCTGTATAAATACAAAATATACTATATTTTTATTTTTTCTCAAAATTATAGCTAAAAATAGGAAAATAAATGAGTCGAACAAACATTATTCAACTGATAAAAAATATTCGAATATTTTCTTTTAAAATTCTTATATTTGTCAAAATTTAATAATTCAGGAATTGATTTGTTGTGAATGACCAATTTTTTATCTTTAATTTATGTAAATTATTTATTTCGACTAAATCTTCATCATAAACTTTTTTATCAAATTATCAAAGTTTTGGATTATTTTTGACTTTAGTAGTTATTATTTAATATAGTTATTGATTATCTTTAGGGAACAAAAGTTCTTTTGTTAAATTAAATATATAAAGTCTTGTAATCATTGAAAACTTAATAAAACTATAATTCTTTGATTTAAGAATTGATGGTTTGAAATGAGATGAACTTTTAACATATTTATGATAATTAGGGAAAGTATAACCTAATTATTTTCTCTGATTGAAACAATGTCACTAAACATGTCAACTTTCCTGTAGCGATTCTTAGATAAAAAATATCACCTAAACAGATCCGAATTTCCTAAAATCCGATTTTACACAAAACAAAAAAGAAAAAGTAAAATGTTAGTCAAAACCAATTTTCAACATTAAGAATATTTAGTGTATAACAAAATGTACAACCAGAAGATCCTATGTTTAAATACAGAATGCACCTACCACTTTGATTTTGAGACAAACTTGGAATATATTTTATATTAATAATTTGTTACTCTTTTTATTTTTAATGAAACATTTATATTTTATTATTATCTAACAATAAAGTCAATAAAGTAATGCATTTAAAATATCATTACTAGTGTTACATTAAAATTATAAACAAAACAAGAAAATTCATTCTTAACAAAAAAAAGTTTTTTGAATTAAAATATTCGTTTGAAATTTCAATTTAAAATAAATGAATTAAAAATTCTTTAATAAAAAAAGAAATATTTAATTGAATCAACAAATTCTTTGTAGATTATTATCCAAAACATTTGTTAGAAATGGGTTTTTATTAGCAAAAATAAGAATTAACGTAAGAGTATATAAATAATTAGAAGTAGTTTTAGAGTTAACTTGTTTTTACAGCTGCTCTGATTTGATTTACATAAACTTTACTATTTTTAACAGTTTTGTTAAATATTTAAAGTCAGTCCTATTCATCAAATTTAGACATAATTAACCGATTTTTTCTGTATTTGAATATAAATCAATAATTAATTTTAAAAATATTTGTTTTACTATATTTAAGAGAAGCGGAAAAAAATGATATCTATTTTTGAGCTAATATTTTCTTAACACTCCAATCGATAGTCTTTTAAGCTCAAAAAAATCCGGAGCAAATTCTTATTTTTGAGCATAACTTAAGTCATGTCAAAATATGTTTACACAATTATAAATAGTTTGATTCATCCAAATAATGAGAAAAACCGATATTTAAACCAAATTCTCTACAACTAATACATAGAAGTAAATGAATTTACAGTACATATGACTAGAATTACAAGTTATTTGTGATCCAAAAATTCTTGAACTAAATTATAAATCCTATGTTCCGACAGATATATTGTTTTTATTTTACTTTTGTTTAATAAATTTATTTTATTCATTTGTTTTTAAGTTATTATTTTAATATAAACCTAAAATAATAGTTTTAAATTAAATTAAAATCTAATCGAATATAAGTTTTATATTTTTATTTCTCTTACAGTAATTTAAATCTCATTTACGCTAAGCTTTAAAAAAATGTAAATCTTTTTCTAAAAACGTGTGACTCAAACAAAATTGAATCAAAATATTAGGTTTTGCATGAATATGAGCACAAATATGATTTAAGTCAATATAATATTCTTTCTCATATTCTTTGAGAATATAATCTGCATTAAAGTCACGTCACTTTTATTTATAAAATTTATTTTTACATAAATTAAACTGAAATCGATTTGCTTTTGCTTTCATATCAGATATAAAGTTTATAAATAATGAATATCTGATTAAATTTTAGAAAAAGATTTAATCGAATAAAATTTTAATATATTTCAACTTAATTTTAATATAAAAATGAGTAGAATTGAAATTAATTACTTTGTAACTTAAAATCTTATTTGAAACAATTTTACCAAGCATATAGTTTAGTAAGAAATCTATATTGAGATAGAATACATTTCCAGACTTTATTGATCGGTTTTTGTAATTTTTAAAAATTCATCATTTTCTTTATTCCTCTTGAATGTTCTAGTTTAGATAACTCTGAATAAAACAAAAATGGAATGTAGTATTTCATAGGGTTTAGAATACAATAGTCTCAATGGGAGATAAAATTTTTTGACAAAGAATATTACAACTCCAACAATTCATTGTATTACTGTAACAACTCTACGCAATTCCAGAATAACATTGAGTTTAATCTAAATAGTTTTCACTTTTTATCGTTCAATTATTATTGAAAATAAGACAATAACACAATATTTTAACTTATATGAAGACATCTGATATGAAAGAAGACTAAGAATTTTCGATTCTGTTATACGTTTATCATATATTTTGCGTTAATTTTAAGTTTAAAAATCGGTCTATAGATAAACTGGTCATTTTGCGTCGCCATATAACCACCACATGTGGTTTTTGAGAGCTTGAATTTACTCCCCCCTCCCCCTCCTCTGACTCAACCCCTTGGCCATCTCTGATTGTGCCTCATCTGGTCATATTATTAAAGTTTGTTGTGAACTAACAGAGTTTGTTCTAATTGTGTTATACAGAAATACAAAGAGTATTATATGAACAAAACTATTATAACTTTACGATAGAGATACTGCACGTCATTGTTATAAATTAAGTAAAAAAGCAGTAAAACGATTTGAAAAGTTGTAAAATTCAACTATTTTTTATATTTTAAATTAATTATTTGAATGTATTTCATCCAAAAGTTGTCTTATAATACTTTATCATTAGTTATTTTAGCTTATGATAAGTGATCTCAAAGCAGAAATATTTTAAAGCAAAAGTTTAATTATTCATTTTTTGAACATTAATAGTGTTTTTAACACTTTTGTTAGATTTTTACGCTTTTAATTACATCAAATGTAAAAACGGTTTTTATTTTTCTTTATGAAAAATCTGTGCTGTCATATTGGTTTGGGTCAAATTTCAAAGCAGTCTCAAAGCTAGAATCTAATTTATTTTTAATGATGTGATTTCTATTTTTTGTTATTTTAGCTTTAATAGAATCGGTATTTAATATATAATATTTTTTATAGTACAAGATATGTAATAAAAATGAAATTTCTATTTGAAAATACTATCCATTTGCTAATGGATTTTGAACTATCCTTTGAAAATTTTCAGAATAAGTCACAATAGAATTGCAAATCTTTTCATCTCAATTGACTTATGTTTAAGCAATTTTTGAATCAACAAAAAGCCGTTCTTATCAGTGATGGCCAAAGAGAATACATTCAAAAATATCACTGTCTATGAGTGTTTTAGGCGAAAATATTTCCAAATAGAAATAGTGAATATAGAGATTGTTGTCACTCAGATTTCCCACTTATTTGCATCTCTTTTGACCATTCAGAATTTGGAAAATATTTTGTAGTTTAGAAATTTAATTTTTCTCAAATTCCAATCATTTCCAGTTGAATGAAAATCAGAGATCAGGATTACAATATTTTGCTAATTGTGTCTTTTATGAATAGATTTATTGCACAATTCCCCTCACATTTTGTGACACTCACTGAAATTTATTAAAACTTCTTTAATAATGTATTTTCTTTAATGCATTTCTACGATATGTTTGAATGAAAATTAGTTTTCTTTACATTACTTACAATAATTTGTTAATTCAAAAGACATTTTTATAATAGTATAGAGTAGTGAAAGAAAATTTTATATATTATATTATCACTAATAATTCATGTATTTTTCAATAATTTTTATATAACATTTTATATATTAATGATTTTATTCCAAAGTTGAATATTTTTCTTTACATTTTATTGTAATGAAAAGATATGTTCAAGTTTCAATTTATTAAAGTGGGCATTGATTCTTAATTTTCCCATATTTGCAAAGATACACATTAATCATTACAATACAATGCAGTTTTTTTTAACAAATATGACCAATTTTGAATTTATTTATTGCGAACGACAACAAAATTATAATTGATATGATCTTATGACAAAACTTTAATATTTATAACTTATAACTGAATTGTCTTTATGTACTGAACAGAGAAATTTTGTCGGAGTGTTTCTCAATAATTTCAAGAATACTTTTGTAAAATCACTATACAGTATATAAAGTCTTGGAAATTCAAAAGTGGCCGCGTGAGCCACCTTTACATACAATTCCAGATATTATTCA
>JAQFXN010002512.1:0-12532 GCA_034693365.1 Liacarus xylariae
TGTGTATAAAACTTCTTCTCTGATTAGTATTGATATTATAATCATTTCTATTAAGACATAAACCAATTCTAAACAAAAGATTTTCCGCTGATTTCAGAATTAATTTGTTTGGCAAACATTTGTTTGTATCAATTGACTCCATGTTTATTAACATCAAATGATGAAATTATTTTTACAAAGAATGCGTATATTTATCAGGAGTGTAGCGAATGATTTGAATTAGCATGTTGTTTTAACCACTTGATTGGTTTAACTGCATTATATCTACATTTTATCTATCTAAGGGAATAGTGAGTGAGGTTTAGCGAAAAAGTTTTCAA
Organism: Liacarus xylariae; assembly: GCA_034693365.1. Lineage (NCBI taxonomy): Eukaryota > Metazoa > Arthropoda > Arachnida > Sarcoptiformes > Liacaridae > Liacarus > Liacarus xylariae. The sequence goes on from JAQFXN010002512.1 coordinate 321, forward strand.
TATCTTAAAGTGGATTTTAATAATAAACTATATTTTTCAGCTATAAAAATATTATATTTACAATACTATACATACGTATTATATTAGACAATATTCAAACTAATTATATGTAATTCAAACACTTAGCGAACAATGAATAGAAATTATTTATATTTTCTACAAAAATGAAATAATTTTTTTTTATTATATATAATTTAGGTTAATTGACTTGTTTTTCTGTTTCGAGCCATTAATATAATTACAATATATGAATATTCAAATAAACTTAATAAATTAGGTGCATTAATTATTAAGCTTCAGGTTATGTCATTGTCTCAGAATTGCAAATCAAATGACCAGCAAAGCTGATACTTAATCTTGCATGATGCTAAATAATCCACAAATATGTCCATTGTTGGAAGAGGTGACCACTTAGCCAAACTTAGAATGTGTGGTCTGATGAAAGCAGGGATAATAGAAAGATGTGAAGTAATGATTATTTTTTGATTTTCCATTGGTTCTAACTGTGGACTCATTTTAAGTAATCCAATCTAAATAAATTTTTACAAAATCACCTTTGACGAAGTTTGTGTCAAATTAATTAAATAGTGTATCTTGGATATTCTTGGAATAAATTAATAATTTGATTTATAATTATCAGTGTTTAGCTTTATTGTGCGCCACAGTAGAGGCCATAACTTAAAGAGCATTCCTTTTGAAACTCACTACCGAAACAGAACTAATTTATGCCATAAATTATGGTATATACTGTATGTGTAGTTTCAAAGGGTAAGCTGTTCAGTCATGGCCTCTATTGGCGAGCATAATGATGTTCAACACTGATAATTTTGATCAAACCACAAAGTTTAGAATAGATTATATTGTATTTTAAGATCATTTCTAGTTTAAAATAGAGATTTCAGATTTATTCTTCTAATTGATACAATTTCAGCATTATTGTATCAGCTCCTACCTTATTTTCACCATAACTATGAAAAATTTTCATATTTTTATTTACTTAATGATTTTTCATTTTCTAACAATAACAGTTAGTAATCTTCGTTAATGTTTTAATAGTAATTAAGGTCTGTCTACTATCTCGTATGACTGTGTTTATTGAAACATTTTGGTTGTTGTAGTTGAACAAGTGGTCATTACTCTTCCACTTTAACTCCTAAATTTTGAGATTAGTTTTGGATTTAACAAAATGGTCGTGGTAAACTAAATGTCATTTAGAAAAAGGTTGTGCAAAACTACTGAAAAAAATTAATATTTAATTATAATATGATAAATCGATTTAAACCAAACGATAAACCAAACAATAAGAGAAGACATTTCGCCGATTCAGTCAAATAATGCAAAAATCTGTTCAATGTATTCAACATTTCAATCGGTGCACGAGTACTGATAACGCCATAGTCATAGGGTGCGGGTCGTGGAGAATATGACTGTCGATATTTGTGAAGTTATAATATACGATATAAGTGCAATGACTGTATGCGAGGTGAGATGAGTCGGGCCCACCATAAACGATCAGGCCGCTCTGCCCACATAGGCTTTACATAAATGCCTAAACGAATAAATGTTACAATTGTTGGGGAAAGAGAATGAATTGAGTAATATTTTTTTGGCAGACATACACTTAAGAGAAATTTTAATCGAGAGGCGAGAATAGATTAGACTTCACTGCATAGTGTATTTCGTATGGACTGTAATGTAAGATAAACTGACTCACGGACAGAAATCTAGATTAGGATTTCTATTAAGTGTATAGCGGAAGTATACAATAACTGTTTATATAAAAATTATCCTTCTAACTATAAACATCATGGCACTATCCTATATTTTATTCTTAAATTTCAAATCTAAGTTAAACAAAGACTAGAAGAGGAATTTTAATGATTTTTCATCATTGTATACATATATTAAAGTAGAAATTATGATCCTATAAAATATTTATATAAACTATTTTATTTTGGCAGGAAATGATGTTTAAAAAAAATAAACATGAATTCAATGATGTTATCCCTCGAGACCCCAAGTTATGAAGAGTAGCTTTATTAGCTCTATCAGTCTACTTTATGTTGATAAAGAGAAACATTGGGGTCATTTGGAGTAACAAAGTGATTTCTGGAGTTGAAGAAATTAACCATAATAATAAGCCTGAGCACGTCATAGTTCACACAGATTTGTCCAAAATTATCTCATCACTTCAATAATAAATGAGATATTGTATTTGAAATTATTTTTATTCATAAATATATCATAACATTTACAAATTGTAAGAAAAACTGTAAGAAAATATAGCATTTTTAAGCGACCATAACTTTTTTAAATATGGTAGTTAGAGAAATAAATTTTCCATGATTTATTATTAAATAGTGAGCTTAGTTTATGTTTATAATGGCGTAAAAATATCTTGACAATTTATAAACTACTGACATTCTCTTTTCTTGCTCTTTCTCTGGCCAATTAGCTTGACCAATTCAATGTTTTTTACCCTCTACCAAAAATCGATAAGTTCGACAACTATTATAATTCATATATCCTTCATATATCCTCCTAACCTGTAACGAAATTCAAACTCATCCTAGAACCTTTGACCTATTTCAATTTGTTCAGTAATCATAAACGTCAATTTTTAAATTAATTTTTTATTTTTCGATATTTTAGTCATTGGATGTTTTAGTAATTCGATGTTTTTTCCTCCATGTGTTCTCCGGGAATCTCTATCTATACTCAATAGAATGACAAAATATTCCAACTCGAGCTAACAGAATGTTGAAGATTTGAATTTTTGCTATTTTTGATTACCATTAATAAGTTAATAAAAAACCAAAATGGACAGGGTTTCAAATATTTCAGGATTTGCAAACTCATAAGTTCATAAACTCATTCATTGTTTCTCTTAGCCATGACTTACTTCACATGTTTGTTAAACTAATAATTTTCATATTTTATTGTTGATTTGTGTAGAAATAGCAATATATTAATTTTTAATTACTGTACTTTCACTCCAATTGCAATACTTTCTAAACTTCTGTAATTGTTGTCATAATTGCAATAGCCTGTAGCATCCAATTGGTTGTGTAATTCTATTCATATTCATATAAATTAATGAAACGATATTTACTTATCAATATAATCAAAAGACAAATTTTAAGACAAGATTAATTTGAAGTTTATTACTAGTAATGGACGAATAAGGAATCAATTTTATGAGAAAAAAATCAAATCGTGATGAAGTGGTAAATCAAAAATTCACTGAAAACCTTAATATCTGTCGATTAAATGCAATAATAATTATTAATGTAATGCATCTAAATATAAACTATCCTGATATTATAATATCGCATTCAAATATCGTCATTTCAGTTTCATAACCTAAGGCACGACACTATCTTGTTATGAATGTGATTGACATATATAATATGGATAACCCAACTCAACTGACTTTAATACAAGTAAATGGGAGTATATTTTACAAATTCTTGAAATAAAAAACCAAATGCTTTAGTTTAACAGAAAGAGACTTCACTTTTCAATTGAATTTTTTTAAAGATTACCAAAACTCATCCCACAAACTATTTTTAAGTCAAGTCAGTCCAATAAATCATTTTTTTTCTGAAAATAACTTCAAAATCAGAATTTTAAATAATTGATAATTAATGTAAATTAAAAAAAAAATATTAACATTACATTCCATTACTTGCAAAAAAATCTTTTTTTAAAATAATAGACTGATTGTAATGATTTGAATTTTAAAATCTTAATCAGTTTTAGAAACACTTCCAAACAAATTCCGTTTTAAATCAGTCTCAAAGGGGGCTTTTGTCAATTCAACAGTTTGTTAAATAAACAATTGCTTTCTTTTAAGAAAATTATTAATTAGAGATTAAATATTAGTGATGGACACGATATTAGTATTGATCGTTAATGAACAGTGTATTCAAGTATGGGATGGGGAAGGGGGTACAGCTCGGAATATTTACTGAGAAAAAAATCTCTAACTGTGGACAGATACCTCTAAACTTTGATCAAAAACTTGCGAAAAACCCATATACAGTACCTTTCCCTGACTTTTCGCCTTTCCCCATCCCTGAGTATATTTATCTAGCAATGACAAAGGTCATTGTGGAATGGGCGCAATTTATCGAAACGATGATACAGTATAATATATTATATGACATTATACAAGAAAGAATATTTTTTTATTTAGGCAAACAAAAAGGTTATTATTTGGAATTGTGCAAAAATTTCAAAAGATTTTCACATGATAATGTTGTCAGAACTATATCTACTTTATTATCTCTGGTTTCTCATTCAATTGGAGACATAGTTTTTTTATGAAACTTTTATATAAAAGAGAAAATTATGAGAAAATATCTGTTGACTTATAATTATTTAATTCTGTTCACAAAAAAGAATCTGCCCTTAAAATGAGATATATTTTTGTAAGAATATAATTGAGTGCCGCCGCCCAGGATTTCTGCTCCTTTGGAGTATTGACTGTCAAATGAACACATATTACAGTATATATTGCTTTTCAGGTTTCGTTTGATTCGTTTTCTTATTTATTTGTATATCTATTGGAAAAAAGAGAAAGTATTTCACAGTCGAACAAATGTGTTGGTGTCGAACAAACTGACGCACATTTGCCATAAGTACTAATTCTCGCCATTTAGAGTTAAATAATCGTTTTTTACTCGCATTTCTGAACAGAATTTTTATCTTAAATGACTCAAAACTAAGATTAATGTTTAGACTGTTATTCAATTAGAAATGACTTTCACAACCATTTCAATAGTCATTCGACTGTTGGTTAAACCGTTTTTTGATGAGTGCATCGATCGCTTAATTACATTGATATTCAAACTGAAATATATATTCACTAAATATTGTGAAGAAATCTGAGACGAGTTTGACGACCAAAATATTTACCTATAAATGTTGACACAAACCAATTCTATGCTCAAAACAGACACAATAATTGTTGGTTTGAAAAAATATTAGGACTCAAACTCTCTTTAATATCTCTGTTGTCATTGCAATTGATTGACAGAAAAAGAGTTATATCTAAAGCAAAATAAGTCTCTTTTAAATTCATCAAAAAGAAAATTCAGATAAATTATTTGATTGTGAACTAAGAAATTCTTGAATTTATTTATTTTGTCTCTCAAAAAATGCTTTTTAAAGAATATGAGTATAGAATAAAACAATAACTAATTGTCAATTAGACTCATTTGGAATTTTTTCTAATATAATAATTGTCTAATAAATAAGTATAACATTCTTTAAAAAAATGTAAAAGAATTGTTTAAAATTTGCTTTAAATAAGCTTTGAAACTTTTTAATTATCTTAAAAACAGAATAAAGGAATTGAAATTCAAAAATATTCATAATTTATTTAATGAATAGATTTTTGTTCTTTTGAAGAAAAAAAGAAATTTTTTGGTGAAATAATTATAGATTAGATTTTAACGATCAAATAAATCTTAATTTATTTCTTTAAGAAAAACAAATTCTTTCTTCAGAATATTGATTACAAATAAACTAAAGCGAGAATTTAGTAGAAGTTAAACTTTTTAGCCCTCTTTTAAGACTGATTTTAATTTGTTTGGAAAATATTTACAAATGAAAATAATTTATTGAATTCACTTCAACTTCAGACAAACTAAAAGCTAAAACATTCCTGTGTTTAGACTGAAGTGAATTTTTTAGACCAAATTATATAATCTTTACTAAAGAAGAAAAAACTGAGTTTTTATTGACGTAACTCTTCTTCTGAGACCATTAGATGAGTCCTTGGATGGCCTTTGCGTGATAGTAGTGTTAGGCGTCGTTCTGGCGCTGACTTCTCAACCATCAAATGCCAGAACAACTGAATTCCACGTAAGTCTTCAGAATCTTTTTAAGTGTCAGAAATGCATTCCTAAAAAAGGATTATTTTTCAATCTAAGCCTAAATTGTGAGAAACTCTCAGCACAAATAGCACTCTTATTTTAATTAATAGAATTTCTGCGCTTTTTTGAATCTCAATTCAAAATAATAAATGTTTTACTTAATATAACTTTTAATCACAAACTCTACATAAACTTTAATTAGTATCAGATTTATTCAATAATAATTAGTTATTTTAATTTTTCTGATTAATTGAATTGAATTGAGTCGAAAACAAGTTTTTCATTTGAATATTTAAGAAAAGAAGAGAAAATGAAGTGAAACTCTTATGATCATTAAGGATAGGGTAAAAAAAATTTTGCAACTAAAGCATGAAAGTTAAGCCCAACAATGTTTGGTGTATACAGGACTGTATAAATATGTTTTGAAGCTGAGGTGAAAATACTTCACTCACAGACTTAAGACATTAAAGCAGAGATTAAGCAATATTCTGGTCTAACGTAAGCCAAACACAACTATTGCCGGGACTTCGGGTCTAATAATGGTTTTCTTTGTGGGTGACGAGTGATATGCGCAAGAAATGAAAGCTAATTATATATGCTATACATCATAGACTGTATCTGAAGAAGAATGTGAATTCATTGCACAGTTAATGACCAGTGCCTGTATAGTTGAGCGCTCGTAATAACTTTAACTCTCTTTCTTTCTAATAATTTTCTGTTTCTAAACACTCGATTCAGTAAAGAATTTCATGTCGTTTCTGGAAATTCAACGAATGGAACAAAACGATAGGGCCTTGAAGTGAATAAAAACACTAAAATGTGTAAAACTTATATAATTATAGGTAACAATAAAATAATGAGAACTTATTCATTATTTATAGCATTTTAATGTCAACTCTAACTGAATGCACGGCTCATCACTGTTTGGAACCTTCAAAACACATCAATGATTCAAACTTTGATTCTCTAATTATTTATCAATTATTAAATCTCATAATCACTGCTCACGAAAAATCATTTAACAATACTTTCGATTTTAATTTTTTGAATAACTGTTTATTCATTTGTAAATTTATATTACAGTATAATATAATAATATTCAGACATTCAAAACAATGATTTCATTCAATTGTAAATCACTTTTTTCATGTCTATTGGTTTTTCATGACTAGTGATTCTCTCATATCTTATTTTACATTTGAAAGCATAAAAATCGTGTTTTGTATTGAATTATCAAATAACTGATTGCATATCGATTTCTGAGATTTTTAATAAATCGAAATGTTTTATCAATTTTTGATAAGAATAACTTTTTTTTGTAAATTCTTAAATAATTTTTTTTGAAATGCGAATCGAATTAACAATTATTAATTGTCAATTGGATTAATACTAAATACTAACATAACTTATTCGTTAGTTTTGAAAATATTCCTCAGAATTCAAGTTCAGAAACCAGACTTATTTTGCAACTTATGTGATGAAACCCCAGATTATTTATATCTGCCTTCAATTACAAAATAAATAACACAATCCTAAGCTTATTTTAAACATTACTCAACATTGATTCGCAGGTAATGTAAGTTATGTTAGTCTTTACTTTTGAGGTAATATAATGCTGGAGTCAGCAAATCGAGACCATTCACACCACTTTTCAATCAGTAGTGGCTAACCCTAACCGACTAACTCTTTCTTGAAAAAAAATAGAAATCAAAACTTCTTGAAATTACTTGAAATGAACTAAATTTTAGTTGTGTAAACTTTTCAGCTCATTCTACACTTTCACTGCCAAAAGTCAGTTAATGTCAAACCCGTTCTTCTCCACAACTTTTTCCAAATATCGATTCTATTTAAACGAGTTGTAGTTTAATCGGGTTCTAAAAAACATTGAAAAATAAAAAGGAAATTATCAAACCATAAGTAATCAAATGTTAAAAATCTAAATAAACAAATTTAATGAGAATTTAATGAATTAAAAAAAAATAATTTATATTCTTATCTTCGAAACAAAAATTATCTTTTTAATAATTATTTTAAGTAATTAAATAGTGATTATATTTGTAAGTTTGTAGAATTGAAATTTTTAATTAGAGATAATTTTTGTGATGACATTCATTATATGTTAAAACGAAAACTCATTTCAATGCTATTTATTAGTTGAAAATGTTTTCATTCTATTCATTTGAATCTCAACATTAAAAATAATTATTTAATGTTCACTAAGTTGTAAATTCAGAGATGATCAAACATGTGGTTGAATTTGACAAACATTTGACCACATTTTCTTATTAAAGATTTGTTGCTAATTAAGAATTTCAAATTTTCTTTCATGTTTTGAAATTCTTATATAGCAGTAGTAGTATAGTTGAGATTTTCATTAAGAGCTTCACATATTTTCCAATTGATTATATCTAGTTTCGATGCTAGTAATGGTGTGAGAAGTTTAATCTATGAAATTCAGATTAGTCTACAAATGACTGATTCCCATTGATACTACCTCTCCCAGTCAGCCTGGATAGCTCATTTGACTAAAGCATTGGTCTACTCATTTGAATTTAGAGTAGCAAGGGGGCAAGGGGGTACAGCGCGAAATATCCCATTTGATAGGCCACAGGTCGCTCGTGAGATATCTCCTCCAATGAATATTTTGAGAAAAGTGCACCGAAGAGCCGTTTTTGAATATTCTGTGAAATTATGAAAAAATAAGAAAATTTGGTCAAATTTGTCACATTTAGTTAAATTCTTGCAGAATTCGTTAAAATTCTGTTAAATTGCGCCGTTTTTAATTAAATTTTGCAAGAATGTGACAATTGCGAAGTATCCCCTGGACCCCATTGTCCAAAATGTGGCCAATTGGTAACCTCACAGCCCGGAATAATTTGCTCTTAATATTTCTCCAAAACCAATACTCCCTGAGATTATATACTTTGTCCATCCCTGATATTCACATTTTCGTCGACTTTGACTTTAGTTTATATGCTGGGTCATTTTAAAGAGTAGATTTGAGGAATTGAGGAAGTTGAATCTGCAAACGAATTCTATGCAAAATTTTATTTTCGATATCATGTAATAGAATTTTGAATTTCACCTGCTTGATGAGACAGGTATCTTACAATACTACATTACAATTATTAATTAATTCATTTCGAAACCAGGATTCATAACTTTTAACTAAATCAAAAGTTAGATGTTTTGTGCTTCCAAATATTTTACTACCCCTGCTAAAATGCAAAATCATTAACTTTATTTTATGACAGTAACATAACTTATGTATGTTCAAAAATTTCTCGTTTTGGCGTATTTATGAAGTAAAATAAATTTATAAACGGACAGATATTTTAAAGTATAATATCATGAAATATTGAAATTTTATCTCTACTGGGTATTTATTATTAAAAAAAATTTTAAAAGTTAGTAGACCCGGAAAATTTTGTAACTTCGAGGAAAATTTTTCAATGTATTCTAATAAGAATTCATTTGTAAAATGGATATAATGTGAAATGACCTTATAATGAGATTATTTAATTGTAATTGGCCAATTGCTTGTGAATGATAGTTACTCACTATTGTTTATAGCTTTAATCAAATTGATTGGAAAAGGAAAAATAGAGACTACCAAATGAAACTTGACAATTGGTCTTTTATATGAAGTAATAAATAGCTGATAAATTATCAAACAGTTTATAGAATCGCTAAATATATTTTGCAATTTTTAAAAACAAATGAAATATTGAATAAAAAAATTAAAACTTTACACTATCCTCCCTAAAGCTGGTCTTGTTTCCTGTCTTGTCTTGTTCCTGTGCAGGACAGTAATATATATTTATCGAAATTATCAGGACAGGATGGGAATCGCCTAAATGGGAAAAATTTAAAAAGTCTCCTATCAATCGATTTTAAGTTTTGACTTATTCTTACTGAACTTCAATCATTTTCTATTTATTAAATCCGATATTGATTTCAATTAATATATCATTAAATGTAATTTCAATTTTTAATAAATTTAAATTTAAGGAAATAGTCTTTTATTAATGTGAACTGACAAGACGAACAGGACAGGATAATAATACTACAGGAAAAGACAAGAAAGAAATCATAATTAAATTAAATACTTTATACACAATTAAAAAGTAATTTATTTAACAAAGATTCCATTTACAATTTAACCATATTGTCACTTTAATCAATGATCACAGCTCAATATTTTAAATAGGGTAATAAATTTTAATAATTTTCTACAATGGTAGTATTTCAATACTAGTTCAAAAATTTGATAGGGTCGATTAGTTTAAAGTGGCCAGATAAAAAATGATCAGATGATTAGGATTTGAAATAATAAATTTTAATTATATTTAACCAAATTATTTACGTTTTGTTTCTCTAAAACATATCCTTGAAACAATATTGAATATTCTTATACAGTGGATACATAAGTCCTTATATTAAGTCCTCTCATAATTGATTGTAGAAAAATAATTACTTATTACTGCAATAACTCATAAAATCAATGTACAATAGTTTAAATTATTTCATTTATTCGATTTTTATGCTTATTTAATGATTAAATGAAACAAAATTATATACTAACAGAAGGAGTAGAGTATTAAAAATTATTTTTTACTGTATTTACATTTTAAAGCATCAGGAAATAATCATTTGAATAATTATTTAAATCTTATTGAAGTCATTATAGTTTTGAACGATTTGTTTATAGTTTTTCAGAGATTATATTTTTAGCTCATTAGGCAATTATATATCATTAGATCATTTGAATTCTTGAAATATTTTTAATTTTATGCAAAATTAATTGAAAGAAAATGAAATAAAATGCCATAAAATTGAATTCATGAAAGGATACATGAGTTAAGGATTTAATTATTTGCTTATTTAGTGTATTATTTGAAAACATCAGAATAAAGATTTGTTTAAAAAATGATTATTTAAAGGCAATGAGAAGTCATTTTATATTCGAAATTATTGATTGATTAATAATTAAATATTATTCAATACACCATTAGTTGTAATGAAATGAGAATAACTGATAGGAAAAATATTTGAGACGATGAGACAAAATTGAATCTTTAATTCAAATTATTTAAATTCAATTGATTTCTAAAACTTCTTTTCCTTATCGTCGATCAGAGGAAAAGATTGTAGTTTTGAACAAATTATAGACTAAAAGAGTCGAAATATTCGAATAAATTATTTTTTTAAGAAACTATTTATTTTAGATATTTATCCGACGACTCATTTGAGCAGAAATTGATGTTTAATTCTTTTCAGATGAAAAAAAATATTCAAATAGGAATTACATTTTATGCATCGATATTAATTCAATGGCATTTGTGTCTCCACTCCCAAGGGCTCAATCAAAATGATTGCAATAATCTCTATTCCAAAGACTGGTCTTTAAATGATTTTATTTTAGATTTCGTGAATAAATTTCTAATTTCGACAACTGGTATAGAACCCACTTTAATCTCCACATCTTGAACCAGTGATGACCACAACACTTTAGGGAGGGATAGATATCAAAATTCACAGGAGAGACATGAAGGTTGAATGGTTGTAAATCAGAGATGGCCACAGGATTTGAGAAAGGGGTCCAGGGGGTCCGGCGATTCAAGATGGCGACTGAACAGCTAAAACCCTGTTTTTAAGCTTGTAATAGACTTGAAATCATACAATCTGACTTGATTTAGCAATTAGCAATGATTTAAGGCATATTGGAGTGGGAAATTCTGAGATTCCATCTTTATTTTAAAAAACATTATACATAGACTGAAACACGTGGTGATATTTTAAAACCCGAAAAGCTAGTAATTTTTGAGATAGGTGTTATAATAGAAAAATCAGTAAAAATATCACCAATCGATTCAACATAATATTATACGAATCTGATAGAATCGATGTCTCAATTAACAAGTTCAAATAAATTTCCAGATTTTTCTATTTTAACGCTCTTTATCTTAAATATTACTAAATTTTCGAGTGTAAAGAAATCACTAATCGATTCAACATGTGCGAATTAGTCAAAATCAATGTCGCAATTGTTAAAATAAATCACTGATACATTTATGAGTTTTATCTTCATTTCTCCCTTAATTTCGAAAATTATTCAGCTTTCAAGTTTGAGACTATCATTAACTGATTACCAATTCCATTTTCCTCAAAATGATAAGTTGTATTACTACAGTTATTAACATTGGAAAATCATTACAGGTCAAATGTACTACTGAAACCAAAGTCCCAGTCTCAGGGGTAAGAATGTCTTTTCCTAAATCCTATAGAAAATATTATTATTTTAAGGAAAAGACATTCTTACCCCTGGGA